>VZTT01001889.1:18385-40132 GCA_013400855.1 Buphagus erythrorhynchus
AACCTGAAGTTGTAATTGGACAATTATGCTCAATATGTGAATGTACCAAAACTTGTGAAAGTGTGAAAACTTGTGACTTGTTGTCCATCTTGGGTCCATCCTGGGTGCAGCCTCGGCCAGGCTCTTGTACTGCTCAAGGTGTATCCTTTGAAGGCCTTTTAATAAATACCTGCTTTACTCCTTTAACTCTGTCTAGCCTCTGTTCCACATAGCCTCTCTAGGCATCAGTCTCCTTGAGTGGAAAGGCTTAAGTGGGCTTAATTTGTGAAGCTGACAGATTAAAGCAACATGAAGATTCCCTTGTTCAAACACTTTTCACAGTGGTATGATCAAAAGACTAGAGCAAATAGCAACTTTATAATGTCAACTGCATTTTTCTAGTTAAAAAGGTGATCAAATTATATAAATATTACTTTTAAAAGGTGTGTCTCTTAAAAAACTACATTTAATTTAAAAACTCAAACATGGACAAACCAAATACTGAAACGCTAATTAATTCTTTTTTTCTAGGGGCCATTTACTGCAAGAAGTCATGCTCTTAACTGCATCTTCCAAGGAGAGCAGTGACTAGGAGCTCCTGTAGAGTAACTGCCTTCACTTTTCATGATGGGAGATGGGAACCAGCACTGAAAGAATATTCTGAATATGATGTACCATTTTTGGAGAGGAACAGGAGTCTGAGGAAAGTCCAATGTCAAAATTTCCTAGAAAAATTTTAAGTTTTCTTTATTTTCTTTTATTTTTTTTTTTTACTATTTCCTCTGTAGAAATGAGACTTTACTTATCCCTTGCAGTGTATATTCATAATGAGGTCCTATGGCTTATCACAGTCATCCTTTCATTCATTTGAATTACTTATTTTTGCTGCCATGTTGGGCCAATATCTTTGTATATTAGTGTGCCAAAGATACCTGGAGTTATACTTGCCCTTCACATCTGAAAATTGTGTGTTTTTCTCAGAATTGTTCTAAATAATAGAATGGATTTGTCAGTCATGGAGATCTGAAAATTTGCTCTATCTACTGCTTTATATAACCATTATGTGACAGTATCACCAACCTGCTTAGAAGACCTGCGTGATTTAAAGAACAAATGCTTTGATTCAACATACTTATATTTACAAAATCTGGGTCGCCTGGAAGCTCTGTGTTTACACCATAATGAATTGATTTTTCAAATACTTTGTAAGTGAATCAAATTAATGCAAATCTGTGATAGGATATTCCCTACCAAAATAAAAACTGAATCAATGCTTAATCTGTTTAATTCTTAGGCTTCTTGCTCTTGCAGTGCTTGTTAGGCTATTAATACTAGTCCATGCAATGCTACCCACTGACGTTTTGAGTGCCATTCATAAATACCTGCAGGTGAATTCTGATAATAAATGTCTTACAGAAACATGTTTGTGCACAATGTACTACAGATCTTTGCCTTTTCTTCAAGGTTATGAACTTTACAACATAGCACAAGTTCCTTTGCACAGAGGCAGGATTTCATCCCGGAATGCGGGGAATAATGCTCATCTCAGAAATTTTTGGCAAATATATCAGTCTGTGTCTTGAGGCATGACTGGATCTGTGCCAAAGATGTGAGTGCCAACAGCACCTCCTCCTGTTGAAAACTTACCTGTTTAAACATTCCTGACCACCTTACTGACATGCATTTTAAACCCCGTATTTTCTGTGCAATAAAGAATTAAAAATACTTCTCTGCTTCACAGACGAGCCCATTTCTGTGGATTATTAGTAAAAATATGTGAACATTGCTAATGAAAATGTTAAAGACTAATGGTATTTATATCAAGAAATATTACCACATACTTTTCAAGCAATGTATTCCGTCATCAGCACTTCCTGCTCCTTGACACTTTGCTTTGCTCCAACTGGTTTGGATGCTGACGTATGTGCATGGTTTGTTACATGCCAGTCTAGGTTACAGGAGCAGGTATTACATTTAGGTCTTAGAAATGTTTCAAATGCTCTTGTAAAAAGTTGGAAAAAAACCCCAACATTTGCTTTACTTCATGTATGTGCCTTTATTGACAATAGTACAAATTAATTTTGTCAACGGCAAAGGCACTCTGGTGTGTGTCAACAATTCCCTTATGACATGTGATTCTGCCAGAATTTTTTGCTCCATAAATACAGAACGTGGTAAACGTTTAAAACCTGTTATTTTTTTCTGGGTAGAAAGCCTGTATTATAGATTTTTAATTTTTTTTATTTTTGTTATTGAGTGACTTTAGGGAAACAAATCATGTAATCTAGTTAAACTATTTTTTTGGCTTTTTCTCCACTTACCCATGCTGTTAGGCAAAATTCTTCAAGGCAAACATGTATGGAAGAAGGTGATTAGTACTTACCAATGTTAGATTATTACGACTAATTTAACAGCGATGAGCTCTGTGGAGGAGGGCTGAGTAGCAGATACTGTCTGTCTTCATATTCTGCTTCCCATGGCATCTTTTAGCCAGTTTGGGATGTGACAGGCTAGATGAGCACACTCCTCAAGAGGTGGGAAACTGATTGACTGTTGGCCTAAAGGCAGCACTTATGGGGTCATACTGTGCCTTGAGACTGGCTGTGAGTGAAGACCCTGAGAGATCTGTCCTGGGGCCTGTCCTATTTAATGGCTTTACCAATGCCATTGCCCTTGTCAAGTTTGTGGATCATAGCAACTTCTAGGATGCTATCCAAATTCTCAAAAAACAGAGTGATCATTTAAAATGAGCCTCACATACTGGAGGAATGATCCAGTAGGAATTTAAACAAGAGCAAACACAAAGTACTATACCAGAGATGGGATAACCCTCTGGAATGCCACTGACCTGCTGAGGACCAGCTCTGTGGAAAAGGACCTGGGCATACTGGTGCACAGGAAGCTAAACAGCAACCAGCTTGGAAAAGAGACACATGATGAGTCATCAGAGAAGTCATCAGAAGGACACAGCCAGGATTTTTGCAGCCATGTGTGGAAGGACAAGAAGATGAAAATAGGAATAAAGAGGAGCTGCCTTTCCCTAAAATTATGAACCAGACACAGTTAGGTGATAAAATGCAGTTACCTATATGGGGATCCCTTATGGTGCACAATATGCCAAAAATCTGCCAAAGATGCACTCCGTAACACAAAGTGGGCACAATATTATGTTTAGCAAATTAGCATAACTGACAAGAATCCCCAATTACAGACATAGGTGATGAGGCAATTATCCTCTGGTTTGACCCTTTCCTGAGACCTACCTTTTAGATACTAACTAAACTTTGTTTACGAGGAAGTGTCTCAAGAAGCCATTTTAACCTTGGTTCCCAGAGAATTTAACCTTGGTCTCCCAGGGATTGAAGCCTTTAGGGAATTTATTTTGTCTTTCTGTCTAAAAGAGTAGGTGAAATGCTAGCTATGAATATCTGTAGTTATACAATAATAGGCTACAGAGCTACAAATATATACGTAGAATATAAAGAACACATGCAAAAGTGAAAAGGCAAAAATCAGTTTGGCATCAGGAGAAGAGACAGATGATGGGTCATCAGAGAAGTCATCAGGAGGACACAGCCAGGTTTTTGCAGCCATGTGTGGAAGGACAAGAAGATGAAAGTGGGAATAAAGAGGGGAGATTTATAACAGACAGAGGGAAGATTGTCTCTCCATGAGGACAGCCAAGCAATGAAGCAGATTGCCCAGTGGTTTTGCAGGCTCCATCCTTCAAAGTTTCAAGGAGGAAGCCCTGAATAACATGGTGCTCAAGATGAACTGCTTTGGATGGGAGCTTGGGCTGGTGATTCTATAATTCTCTTTGCCTGTCTGAGACTCCCAATATTCTCTGATGTTTTGTGCAAGGCAGCCAGAAATGCAACTTCAGTGGTCAAAATATACAGTAAGAATTTGCACAGAAATTTATTCTTGTGCAAAAGGAGGCAGTTCCAATCTGGTATTTAGAAAGAGTCCACATCTCCTCACCTCTCCTTCCCTCCCTCTTGATACCTGTGCCCTTGAATAGCACAGGTATCAAAAGTCTTGAATTAATTTTCATCCCAGTTGTGACATCCTGTCTGAAATTCTTTCATGCATGAATGTGAGGGGCAAAACAGGGAAACTGGGATGATATGGCATGGTCTCCTATGAAGATAAGAGTGTCATGTTAGTCCTTGACTCTTTGGTCTTTCAGGTTAAAGAATTACACGTTACATCCAAATTATCTTCCAGAGAATTTCACTCTGATTCTATAGAAAACTGACAGAATTTGACAGTGCTAAAAGAAGAAGCAAACTAACAGTCAAAATTAGAATAATCCCTACCAGAGCATATTTTTCTGCAACCAGGAGCAACTGGTGGGGGTAGGAAGAAAAGGAAGAAATTATTAAATAAAAGGATAAGGCAGAGTAGATCACAAAAATTTTATACAGTTCTGCACTAAAATAGCATCAGTGAGGGTGAACTATATTACACATGCAGAGCATAGAACCTATCCAAGGAGCAAAACAGAAGTGTAAAAAGTACTTGGCTGTCCTGTTTTCAAAAACTACTGGCATGTTTATGGAGACCGGAATCTGATCAATACCACTGAAACTCAGGTAATCAAAGCACATAAAAGCAGATTTGTTGAAATCTGTGGGAACTAAGCACCTACCTGTTTACCCATCAAAAATTCCTACCAAGCATTCATCTGCAACACTGATCATTTTAGAAACTTTGAAGACGTTGACCACTTTTCTAAAAAAGCTCTGGCTTAAAAATGGGTTAGAGCTCTTGAAAGGATTATTCATAAGGGGTTTTTTTACCAACTGGTACATAACCACCCTACTTGGCTTTGACTACCAGAATTGTCTGGTTATGCTAATATTAGTGGTAGTTACATTGCTAGAAACTTCATTTGCATTATATGTCATTCTGAATGCCCAGCTTTTGTGAAAAATATTGCCTTGTATTAGTTGTTTGTCACACCTAAATAGGTGTATGTTTGCTGAAGAATACATTTTCTCATGTAGAATTGCAATGCCTCTCCACAACTGTGACAAATCTGTCTTGTCTGAAGACAGGTTCAAATTTCTTAATTCTCATTTGGGTGACTTCAATCATAACATCGTGCTTTTCTCTCCTCTTCTGGGACATTTGTATTACCTAACTGTGCAGTTAGATTGCAGGTCTCCATCTGTAAAGTGTTTCTTTTCCTTCCCTGGAATTTGGCTTGGATTCCAGTTCTAAATTTAAATGGAACTCTATTTTCCTTGTCTAATAACCACTGAGTAATTAGGCTTCTACATAGGAAAAGAATTATCTAAAGAAATGTGTTCCTATAAATGACATTTTGAGCACTGTAGATATATGCCTCCTTTGCCAGATTACCTGCAGTGTAAAGAATGAAATCTTAAAGATACAGATGTATTTATACATATCCAGTCCCAGTAATTTTTTAATACTCACTTCCATTATTTGTGTATCTTATCTCTTTATATTACTGGAAAATATTCTTACTTCCTAAAAGACAAATTTGTTTCAAAGGGAGTGGCCCATTTAAAGATTCACATAATAATATCTTCACAGAAAATGCAGCTGCATAGCTTAATGGGTCTTTGTCCTTGTCTTCCCCCTCCCCCCCTCGTTCTACCTAAATGGTACCTGGATGGAGGCAGATCTGATTGTTAGTAATTGTTTCCACTGTCTTATTCAGATTTGTTTCTGTCTTAATTCTGCTATTGGTCAAATTTGTGGGCTGATATTTGGAATGAGCTTTGTCTAAAGTTCTAATATGCTGCTGTGCTGTATATCTTAATGTGCTCTTCAGTCTGTGGATTAGTAATTTGTAGTAATGCCACTGAGGATTCCACCACTGGATGTGTCTGTGCACTGCAGTGGATTATGGAGATTGCTATTCAGCTTGGTTATTGCAGACACATGGTTCAAAAAGGTCTCTGAATATTTGATGGTGTTTGGGTGTCCCTAGCCTGGATCCTACAGGTCAGAACCCCACAGGGAAACATTCCAGTGGCTGTCCTCATCCCTAATTGCTCTTCCCAGCTGGTGCTGCACAGATCTGCAGTGCCTCATTTCCCATATCAATGTCAGCAAGACAATCCAGCAAGACTCTGGGGTGTTTGGCCTCATTTAGTGTTTCCCTCGGCCTGGGTCCAGCTCCCATCCTGCTCTCATGAGTAGACAAAATGACTGACTTTGGTGTTTCAGAACAGGTCCAGCTGGAACATACAGGTTGGACAGGTTGGAACATTCATGTTGGACTGAGTTTAATAAGAACAAACTCAGCAAAATCAGCAAAGACCGACTATTTTGAAGTATTTGACCTAGCTTTGACCATTTCACATGAGAAAGCTTGGAAAACACTCACATGGGCAGCTTAGCTGCAGATCAGAGAGAACGGCCCTTCCAGGGAGAAAAGAAGTGATGATCCTGTGGAGGAGACAGTTTCATCCTTAAGCAAATGCAGGTATGGAAAGTTCATGTCTAGATGCTCAAATGGTAGCTTTTACCAGGCAACTGGCAATAATTTTAAAACACATTGTTTTATGGGACATAGAACTAGAGGAATATGGCTTCCTATTTTTCTGTGATTTGTGTCTTGCTCAGCTCCCTGGCTGACAGTATTCCCATCTTCCATTTACAAGGCACAGCGACTCTGTGGCACTGGCATGTTGCCTGGCCAGCCAGCCTGTGGCTGCTGATTTTCCATCTAAATGTGTGAATTGATGGCAGACTGCTGTCTTCCTTTGGGAGCCCACTCTCTGCTACTTACAATCTTTGGGGAGACCTGAGGTCCTTGAGCCCCTGCCCCTGTGTCAAATTGAAAATTGATCAGTAGCTTCAAAGGCCTCTGGGAGATACAGATCTGAGGACCCAAAAATTAGGTGATTGTGTGTGCTTCATTTCCTTTGCAAGCTGGGAGAGCAAGCATTTTCAAGTTTATTTTTCATTAAACTATCTCTCAAGCAAAAGATTAGAAGCAGCAGCAAGGGAATTGTATGATATGCAGCATAAATTTTCAGAATATGTGAACAAATCAAGGCAAATGTCACACAAACTGATAGCGGTGGCCTCTTGGGCTAAGGCAGTTCAAGACCAAATGTCATAAAAATCTTCATAATACCATTAGCTATAAACAACTCTTTATTTTTAACCATCCTGCTGCTTATTTCCATGTCATTTTTTCATGAAAATCTGAATACTTTTCCTTTCAAATACTGACGAAGGCTTTAAAAAAGGTTTAAAAAGAGGTTATCAGTGCATGAGTTCTTTGTAGTCAGTAATTCCCAAGGCAGCTGTGAATTGGGAAAAGCAAACAGCATTTGCCAAATGTATCTTGGAGATAAAACCCCAGACAAAAGCTCCTTTCCTGCAGATATGTGTTTGGTGGGTGTGAACCATAGAAAAACTCAATCATGGCTAAATTATTTTCCATTCTTTGGAAAGGAACAGAAAATGAGTCATGAGCAGCTTTTATCAATCCAACTATTCAGAGTATGTGTGTGAAGCACCAGTAGAGGGCATTAGTAGCCCATGAAGAAAGTACTGCAGCAGTAATAAATTATGAAATGTATTTGCTTTAGAATTAAAGTTGTAAGAGGTGCAAACTGTATACTATTGTATCCTCTTACATCAGAGTATTTGCCTGTTTTTAACCCTTAATATGTAGGTTCATTTAGCTATTTTCATTTGACTGGCAATAAATAAAACTTCTGAAATTTTTCATATCCCTCATTTGGAAAGTAGTTTGCAACCCATTCAGTATTCAAATGTAGCACTATTTTCTCTTTCTGACAAACATGGACTAATTAGACTTTTCAATAGAGAAGCGATGACCTTCTGCAAAAGGCTGCAGTAAAATGAATTAAAAGGCAGATTTAGCACAAATGATGGCCAAGCAACAAAGGTGCAGGAACAAAAGAGAAGCTTTGCAAAACCAATCTGCTTCAGAAACTTTAAAAAAAATGAAAATGTTTGCTAATGATGTAATTGTAAGTCTGACTCTGTGTGTACATTCTTAAACACAAAATAGGATAGGCTGCTTGTCATACTGGCCACTAATTCCCTTGAAATTATAGTTACAACTGGAAGGAAGCATGATCACTTTTCACAGGACACTTATCACCTGTGGTCGTTTCTGAAACAAAATGTGAACAGCAAGCGGATGACAGAAGAAAATGGCCAAGTTGCACACAGCTCCCAGTATCTTTTTTCCCAGCGGTCTTGGGGATGGTTTATTATGCCATCTCATTTTTGGGGTCTTTGGTTTGCTTTGTTTAGTGCCCGGGGGTGGCGGCTGTCCCTGTCCCACCCACCCTCCCCGGCTCGGGGCTGTGGCGATCAAGGGCAGCTGAGCCGAGCCGCGGTTTCCAGGGCAGCTGGGGCGGGCGGAGGCGTCTCTGCCTCTCTCCGGCAGCTGGACCGACCAGCGGCCGCTATCTCTGACCAGGGACCCCGCTGTTTCCGTGGGGTTTGCCGGCTTCTTTTGTGCATTGTTTCTGTTCAGTTTCGCCGCGGCGCCGTGCCCTCGCTGGCCGGCGGGGCTCCTTGTGCCGCGGTGCTGTGGGGAAGCGCAGAGCCCGGAGCCAGGGCGGCTCCGCCGGGACCCGGCGCTGCCCCCGCTCCCCGCCGGGGCTGCCCCCGCCCTCCGCACAGCCCGGCTCCGAANCCTTTTGCCGTCCAAAGGGGGCAGAGGGATCGGCTGGCTCTGGGGTTCGTAAAGGAGACCCTTCCTCCATCCCTTCTGCCGGCTGCGCCCATCACCCATGAGGAGGAAGAGGGGCGGGCCCGCGCCACAGCGCCCCCTGCAGGCCTGGAGGAGTCACCGCACGAGCCGCCCGCGCCCCCTGCCGGCTGCGAGCGGAACTGCGCCCGGGGAAAGCGCCCGAAGAGCGGGACGGGACTCAGCTGGGATTTGTGTTCCTGTTTGGTGTTGTTTGTTTGCCTTGTTACACATGCACACACACTAATGAAGAACTGATATTCCTTTTCTCGTGTCTGCCTGAAAGCCCCTTCATTTCAAAATTGCAATAATTCGGAGGGGAGGGGGTCATATTTTCCACTCCAAGGTTCCTTCCTTACCAGATACCTGCCTTTCAAACCTAGACACCAATGTACTTGTAGGGACATCAAACAATTGTAAAGAGAATGTCTTTGAACTATTGTTTTCATGGGATGTCTGATCTCAGTCTACTCAGATTAATCAAGTGTACCGCATGCAATCTTCATGTGTGTATTCTGACACCCTTTCACCATCTATCCCTTCACCAGTTTTGCCATCTGCCTCTGAAAGCAAAGTAAAACATACCACTTAGTATTCCTCTAGAATTAATCTTAATGTTTGAGGGATGAAAACATTTCTGTTTTATCTGGCAAAGATGTTAAACCTTCAGGAAACAAACTCTTTTTTCTCAGTACTGAAAGAATTGCAGTTGTGAGAAAAATATTTCAGCCATTGAATCCTGCAAATACTTGAAAAGTTAATTTAGAACTTTTCAAGATGTAAGGAGAAAAACAATTGTGAGAGTGTTCTGGGCCCTGGGCATTTCCTGGGGTGAAACCTGACTATTTTTCTCAGCATGTCAGCAGTCCCTGGAATATGTCTTAGGCTCATCTACTCCTGCTTGATCAGACTTGTCACAAACAGGTATGGCTGAGGAGCTGAATTTTTACTTGGTGTACAGGTCTGCTGATTCGCTATTTCTGACTCTCTCCAGAATGGAGACATGGAACATTTAGAAGTGATATGAGAATCCAGCCTTCACTGAAAATGTCAGGGCCATTTCCACATGCATCCACTACTGTATGTGAAAGAGAAAGAAACCAGAGACCAGTATTCTCACTGTTTAATTCCCAGCTCCCACTTCAGCTAACTTAGGAGCCAATTTTCATTAAATTGTTGCAGAAAGAAGGCTTCTCCTGAGGGTACTTCAGAACAAAGGACTATGTTAGGCCCTTTGTCAGTGCAGTTTTACTTCTTCCATTATATTTTTCAAGTAGCAACTGTGCATTTTTTAAAAAATTAAGTGGTATTTGAAAAAAAATAACACTACCTCTTTCTTTTATTGGATTGCTGAGGTCAATTGCTAAATGAGAGCTTGAAATATTTCCCTCTCTCCCTCTAATATATTCTAATATGATGCCCAGATCCAGGCCATTGCAGAAGATAAAGAACACTGTACACTACTTTTAGGTGTACTTTGTTTTCTCAAAGCATAAATAGAAGGCAGTTGTTTGTCTTTCTGATCTGTAGTCTCCAAGACTTCTCTATTCCTTTGGTATTGCAGGACCTATAGGGTGTCCGAATAGCAAATATATTTTAATACACTTTTTGGTTTAGGGTTATCCTAAAAATTGACAAATGATGTCCAACATTTCAGAGCGACACTCCGACATCTAAACCTTTATAGATACCTTTAGCTGAGAATATAGAGAAGTATATTATGAAATTCAAATACATCATACAGCATATTTTGGTTTGTAGGGCTTTTTAACAAGACATTGGTAATCATTAAGATAACAGCACAGATCTTCCTGTGCTAAAAAGCCTCTTAGTGTTGGTATAACAAAGTCATTGAGGCACTGGTGATGATTTACAGGGAGAGAGGGAAGGAATAGGAACGTGCCACATAATGCAGTGATGGTCTGCTGGCATCTGTTTAGTTCTTTTATTTCTGCTTACCTTGTGTGTTGCTTTTTTATTTAAGAGGTCTTGTAAGAATATATGTTTTCCCCAGATATGTATACCATGATACAACAGGTTGGCTATTAGACAGCAATGAATGGCTTCTCCTGGGTTCTCCACACTCAGCACCAGAAAATAAATGGACTTCTGTCTTCCTACAGATGCACTAATCTAAACATAAATTTAGTAATATTATTATGCATTTAGAAATATTTAGAAATACTGCTGAAGAGTCACTGCACCTACATTTTTGCTGTTATCGTGAAATTGATTTCAGCTGGCCTTGCTTCATCTGTCAAATAAATACCTCAAGACACCTTATGGTCACATGTATCTTTTTGGAGTAGATAATTAATTGTGATTTTGAAATTACATCCTTGAAATGAAGCCAAGAGATGGAGTGGAAGGTTGAAAACTCCAACTTTGCAGAATTCATGCGGGAATGAGTATTTGTTGAGTCTCCTGGCAGCTTGTATTGCTGTATCCTGAGAAAATTCACTCCCCTAATCATGGCTCAACATAATCCACGGTACTGTATATAATAAGTTTCTTATTATAAATAAGAAATAATGGTGGGCAATTTCCTGCCCAGGTGATTTTTCCCCATTTGCTTCTACATAGCTAGGATTTTGTCCTCAAACTTTAATGGGATTTGAGGGTGTTTGGCACTTCATCAGATTGGATTCTTATTTCCTTGGTTTCTTGATGAGATCCAAGCACATAGAAAAAGACATTTTGCTTAAAATAAAAGAGCAGAAATAAACCACTTTCCTCTTGCTCTGCCCCCAGATGTAAACATAAGGATGGGTAAAAAGATGTGTCTGTCGTTGTTATATTTAATAGATTACAGTGTTGTTACAGGATTTGAGGTAGGGAAATGCATTTTTTAGCTTTATATTGAGAATGCTCCTTTAAGCAATAAAGGGAAAAGTAGAAAATAGCATTTAAAAAAAAAAGTCTAAATATAGCTCATAAAAGCCCATATTTCATTTTAGCAGCTGTGTTGTTTCTCTCTGTATAATCTGCATATCTATTACTTTTTCTCTTCACTCTGAAGTCAGTGTTTAGTGGGCACAGGCTATAGTGACACGTGATATACAGTGTCTTAGTGCAAATATTTACAAGTGTTTAGTGTCAATAATAATTCCAATATTGTTGGTAGGATATACTGTAATTTAAATGCAGGATTTTAATGAAATTTAGCAAAAGTTTGTATTATACCTCAAACTATTTTGTAACATTTTGTTGTAACATTTTGTTTCATGGTTTTTGTTGTACAAGGAACAACTGTATTAATGTCACATAGATAATTGATTTATGTTATAATAAAGCCATGAAAAACCTATGACAGTAAAAAAGAAAGTACTCAACTTTGAAATTCTAGATACTAAGTATCTAGATCTAGATGCCTCTAGATCTAGAAGAAATTCTCGATTCTTCTGAACCCGACTTAAAACACAGCTTTTGTCTTTTTAGAGATCTTCATCTGGCTTCTTGTAACATGCAAATATCTTGTGTAATGTTACTGTTTAGGATAGTAGTTGGCAAATAAATGAAATTAATTTTTTGTATGTCCTAGCATTCATTTTTAGTTGAAAATGAAATTAATTTTATTTTTCTTATGTGAATACTGCCATTATAATGTCATTAATGGCATGAGACCATTATCTTCAATTTTCATCAGAACATTTTACTTGAGATGGGAGTCATTCTTGAAAGCTTTTGGAATTCTAAAGATTTAATTTAAATAAGGCTGATGAGTATTTGAAATAAAAGTTCTGTCTGTGCTTTGGGTGAAGACTGTGCAACAGACCTTAGAACTTAATTCAGCAAAACAATTAAAATTACATTTAGATTTAAGTTCATGACTTGTTGCCTTTGTTTTGTTCTTCTATTTAATGGTTCTTCCTGCTGTTATAATTCATTCAAGATGCAATTTGGAATCTCTATCATTTGCTGATTGCTCTAATATGACAATAATACAAAGTCTTCCTGGAATTAGCATAATAAATATTTTTCTTTATGAACAGTTGTACTCCCGCTTGATCTTTAATGAATTCTAAGCTGTGTGGAAATGATACTTAAATCCATTCACTCATCCATCAATAGTAACTGGAAGATCCTCCTCATTAAGTAAATAGTAAACAGCTGGGGGGGAAAAATAGATATAAGATCAAGTGCATTGCACTTTTTATATAAAATTTTCATGGTGCGGTGGGTTACAAATAAGATCTGTGAAGATTTATCCATCTTCCAAATGGGTGTTTCTTAGGCTTTCTTCTGAAAGTAAAAAGTGTGGCACCAGCATGGTAACTACATAATATGACTACACCAAAAACTTTTTTTCCCCTTTGATTTTAATTCTATATTACTCGGAGACTTTCAGGGAGCATGTATTTCCAATGCTTACTTTTAGAACCAAAATTTGGTCTCTTGCCATTCTGAGAAGAAAGCTAGGACAGTAGGTTGTAATGCAAGAACTTGAACCCCACATGTCATGGAAATAAAAGAGGGTGGCCATCAGATTTGGTGAATTTGCCAAACAATGCAGGAGTGCATTTTTCTTTTTCAGTACCTGCATTTCTTCCAAGCCATACTGCAAAATTACTATTGACCACAGAAGCCAAAATTTATTACATTTTTTGACAGAGTTCAGCTAATCCAAAAGTCTGACTGTATTTGAAATAGAAAGTACGAGGGAGTTCTGCATTTCTCTGCAAGATTCTTTTATTGCTAAAATACTTTAAAGATTAGAAAAAGCCTTCCAAGTGTAAAAACACTGGGAAAAGCTGGCCCTACACCTGAAGACTGATTTTTTAAAGCTTTGTTGCATTTTTGCTGTCAGCAACTGGGAAGTTATAACCAAGGAGTAGCATTTAGGAAGGATGGACAGACAAGAACAGAATAAAGCTCTTGTCAGAATATCAGAGGCATCTCAGGAAATGTCTGGCTAGTCTCCCACAATCATTCTTTCTCCTTCCACTTTACAAAGAGCTAAATTTTTGTCAATTATCAGCCCACGTTCCCTGTGCAAAATGCAGAAGTTTGGGAAAAAATGACTTCTTTTGCAGGCCTTGAAAAGGGTATGTGTCAGAAGGCACTGCTCTGAAACTCCTGATAATGTGTGAGTCACACCTGCTCTGTTCAGAGGGAGAGACTAGAGGTGCCTGTGCAGCTAGTGAATAAAATGGAATATTGTACCATTGGTGCATGACTGTTTTCTTTTCTGGGATCTTTCCATGCTCACTTCCTTTCTTGCTCTGGGAGAACACAGCAAAATGCAAGTTCACTCTTTGCAGACCCTGGACCATATTCCCACACAAGATAACAACTCTTTAAAGAGAGAACTAGAGCTCAGACTATTGTTTGAAATGGCACATTGCTGGCAAACAACATTTTCTCTTTATAAATTAGATCTGAAACAGTTCTTCTCACCACCATGCTATGGTACTATCCTGCTGCATCAAATATTCCGTTATCTTAGTACTAGGAACAGCCAGAGTTATAGATTGAGTAAATCTTGCAAAGATCATTTCTTGAAATTTATCAGTGGGAACTCTGCTAGGTCAGATCTCAGCAGGTCTGATTGTAAGCAAGGACTATTAATTAGCCCTATTTTCATGTAGCTAATTTTGTCTTTTTTGTGTTCTTGAATTATGCTAACTGAATTTCAGGAAGGTGAGGCACTTATCCAGTTCTTCAGATGCTTTTGGTACAAATCAAATCAGTTACTTTTTAATAGTGATCCTTGTGACCTCATGCCAGATTTTGGGTGAATTGAATGGTTATGGAATACATCTAAAGTATGAAACCATAAGGGGTGATAACATTGCAATAATCATGATGTGGGATTTTTTAGATGCACGTTCAAAAGTTTTCAGCTTAGAAAAGATCTCACCGGCCATATGTGTTAGTTAGCCACAGCCTGGTTTCTGGTAGCCACAAAGATCGCTCCTGTGAGAAGCTGCACCGTGTCTGGCAGAGCCAGTGGCTGATGGCTCTGAAGATGGACATGGTGCTGGCCAAAACTGGGCCAATGAGAGAGGCTGGTAACACCTCTGTGATGACATATTTAAAAAGGAAATCAAAACAAAGTCACAAAGTTTCTGCTTCTAGTCAGAGAAGAAGAGGAGGCGAGAATATGTGAGGGAAAACAACATTGGAGACACCAAGGTCACTGGAGAAGGAGGGGCAGGAGGTGCTCCAGGTGTCAGAGCCAAGATTCCTCTGCAGCCCATGGGGATCCATGGGGGATGCAGAGATCCACCCACAGCCCGTGGGGATCCACGGGGGATGCAGAGATCCACCCACAGCCCGTGGGGATCCATGGGGGATGCAGAGATCCACCCACAGCCCGTGGGGATCCACGGGGGATGCAGAGATCCACCCACAGCCCGTGGGGAAGGTGCCCATGCTGGAGCAGGTGGATGCCTGGAGGAGGCTGTGATCCAGTGGGAGACCTGGTGGACAGAGAGGGTCCCTGCTCCCAGGCTGGAGCAGCCTGTCCTTGTTGGACGGCACCCCGTGGATGAATGACCCATGGCACAGCAGTTTTGGGAGGACTGTCTGCCCATGGGAGGGACATAGGTTGCAGCAGTTTTGGAAGGACTGGTGCTCATGAGATTGGAACCATGCTGGAGAAGTTCACAGAGAACTGTCTCCCATGGTGTATCAGGGGAATGATTTCTCTCCCAGAGCAGTGGAAGAAGATCTTGGGTGATGAACTGACCAAAACCCCCATGCCCTGTCTCCCTGCTGTGTTAGTGGGAAGGAGGGAGGGGCTGGGGGGGAGAAGGTGTTTTCAGGACTTATTTTACTTCTCATTATCCTCCTCTAATTCTCTTAGTAATAAATTCACTTTGCAACTAACGTTGAGCCTGTTTTGCTCTTGAAGTGTTTTCTACCCATCCTTATCTCACTCATGAAGCCTTTTTGTAACTTTTTTTTCTTTTCCCTTCTTTGCCCAGCTGTGGCAGGGGAGGGTGAGCGAGCGACTCTTGAGGGTACCTGGTGTTGGGCCGGTTTGTAACCACAACGCCATAATTTTCCAAAGGTTTGCTCTGGCCCTTAGAGTGGCTAAGGTAGCATGAAATACTTGACTCAGGCACTGCTGGAATTTAGGTCAGGCAATGGAGAACTCAGGGCTAGGTTTCCAGAAGACCGAGAGGAAGAGATCTCTAGAGCTGAACTATGCATCAGGCCAGTCCTCTCTCATAAAAGGCCACAGAACACAATTTAAAGAACAAAATACTTTGATTGGATTGCCCTTATTTCCAACTGCAACTACATGGAGAGAGGCAAGTGACCTTTAAGTCAGTTCCCACCTAGATGGATAATTTCAGTCAGTAACTGAAAACAAAACAATTAACTATACTTCAGTTATCACACGTGTGAGTGAGCATCCAATCCCTAATGGCAAAATAATGGACCTTTCAAAAAAAAGGCAGCTTGCTTGTAGCATTTCCTTGTAAATACAAAGCAAATACTTGGTGTAAATGCTTCTATTTATAAAGTCTTGTAAAAATAAACACCGTGATATGGGGTAAGATGACAGGCATGGTATTAAATAATTTTACTACTTTTATGTATGTCTTGACTGGTGTAATGCAGATCAGTCTCTGAATGCCCACTGGTTACAACATAATGCTTTGAAGTGAAATGCTGCTGAAGCAACTGTCACCCTGCTGAGAACATACAAGTTTATTTTAAGAACAAAACAAAATTCTATTCTGTGTCAAAGCAAAACAGCTACAGGTGAGCAAGGCTGTCCAGGGTAGTAAATTACGTGGAAGTAAAGAATAAATGTATTACAGAATACGCTGACTGTGGACCAAGCAGTACATTTCATTATAATTTGTCTGTTGGAAGAGTCAATCTGTGAGAACAATGTCTCCCAGTCAAACCAAAGTAAATGTTATAAATGAGTGAAGCTGTATCATTTGAATATCTATAAGAGGAATGAAGACACTCAAATCTAACACTATTTTGCAGAATTTTGTTGTTGTTGATTTGGTTTCTTTGGGTTTTTTGTTTGCTTTTTTTTTTTTAAATTGCAAAGTTTATCTTGAGAATGAAAGAGGAGCTTGTGAATATATTCACTGAGGTTAGTCTAAGAATCTCTTGCAAGGAACTGGGCATCTCACCATGGTGGGTATTAATGTCTGCATTACATAGACTGATTCCTGCAGACTGGGCTTCTTTCTTTGACTGTATGATGTATTCCATGTGAGGGCTCTTGCTTGTGGTCAAAGGAGCTATCAGGAAATATTAATACCAGTTCTACGAAAATTAATCACATGGCAATTTAGGTTGTGCCCTTATTTGTTTCTGCCTGATGACTCAAACCTACGACTTGCAACATGGAAACAAACTGGCCAGTCTTTTCATAGAGGCTCAACAAGAAGGAAAAACAGCTGCATATTTTACCCTGTCTTTTGCAGGATAGAGGAGATGAAATTTACCTCCTGTACCCAGCCTACACTTAGTTATCTGGCAAATGTACCACAGGGAGTGTCCATCCTTTTCATCCTTGCTTAGGTGATTTGGAAACAGATCCTTTGAGATGCAATGAGGATGATAATGACAAGGAAATCCAAATTCGTTCCATATACTACTCCAACTTGAAGAATGTGGCAACAAGCAGTTCTTGTGAAGAGCAAAACCATCAGAACTCAGGTGACATTCAAAGCACCTCATTCAAGGAATCAGAGTTTCTCTATCAGCTGGAAGGCAATACAGCAGCAAATAATACAAATTCAGACTCCTGTTGTTAGATATTTACTGACATGAATTCTAGTAGTGGCAAAACAGAACATAAATGGTATGACATAATTGTTATGACCTTTTTTTACTTGAAAGTGATCATTAAAAAAAGAGAGCCGGTGATGCTACTGGCTTCCTCTTCTTTTCCCAGCTAGGGAAGTAATCAGTGCCCAGCTCAACATCCTAAGCACTTTGATCCCTCTTCAGGAGGGCAGTTTGTCTCCTTGCAGTTCATTCAAGATCACTTTAAAGCCAATTACCTTTGCCTTGCAAGATGATATGTGGTAATTAATGGGAGTGGGTAGACATGGTTACAAGCTCTTTATAGCTACTGTACCTGGAATATATTGTACAATAAAATAATGGTATAAAGCTACTGTAGATATCCAATGTTCCTGAGTTCTGTGTTATAATATTATATTTTAAGCTCATTGCACTTAATGCAAGTGATATATCTTGTTTTATTAATCAAAAGGCAGTAAAGAGGGGCAAAAAGCTCAGTCATGAGATATTCAGGATGAACTGAAGGGCACTAGTGGATCTATTTCATCTGAAATTATAACATCTTGAACTGAGACCTAAGGTATGGATTTTTCTTGTTCCAGTTGTTAATAATTTGTCTTAATTTTTTTTTGCTAGTTTTCTGTCACTTCAGACATAGATTTTGAAACTAGAACAGCTGCTGTTAAATCAATATAGTAATATATATACATATAAACAGAAAAATATAGAAAATGTTGTGCTGAAAGTTACTACATTAAACTTTAGAGTTCCAAATAACACTAATAGAATACCCTGTAGGTAGTCATACATTTTATTACAGGAACTCCAAATGCTCTCTGATAGTATCTTCACTGTGAGATGCTGAAATTATATATATAAAATAATCCTCTTGACTCACCTAATATTCCTAACACATATACCTCAAGAAGGTATTCCTACAGTTCCTGTCATTGTTGTCCTGCCATCAGTTAAAATGCTGTGCTAGCGAGGTAATAGCTGAGACTTATCACAGAGTGATAAAATGAATTTAAATTTCTTTATTGACTTCTATTCCTGAAACACATTTTTATGCTTTGCGTATCTCTCATTAACATGGTGACCACAACTTAGTCAGACATGAAGGTCTGTTGAACTATATTATTCCAAGAATGACCTATGTCAAGGTAGATTTATGTTTTACAGTGCTTTTTAATAATCTTGTGCTTTAAAACAAAGCAAACTGTTTCATATAGGTAAAACCTTATACAAGAAAGGCCTTGTAAAAGCAGATCTTATTGCTATTTCAGCTGAACTAACAGCTAGCCTATTGAGTTCCCATGAGAAATGAATTCCAAGAATGAAAATCAGTTTGCATAACAATCTATTCTTGTGAGATAAAACAGGTTGCACCTGCAAAAACCAGAATTCTATCCCATGACAATCCACAAAGAAAAAATGTAAACACCTGTCAAGCACCTTCTAACCAATGAATTGAGTGGCAATAAAGTTACTAACCAATTGGAGTTAAACACGATGTCTTTGAAAACTGTATAAAAATGAGCTGTAACATTAAAGTGGGGCTTTTGCTGCCACAACTTTGAAGTGATGTGCCCATCTTTATTCACCAATATTGTTACAGCAAACAACATAATGAATGTTATAGTTGTCCTGAGGACAAATTAAAAAAAATCTGAGAGTTCAAGTGCACTTAAAATATATCAAGCATATTAAAATTAAGATATCAAGTAGCTAAAATTTTTATTACATCCTGATATAGACTGACAATCCCATGTTTAAAGGCACTTGCGTGCACTGCCTTAGGATATGCAAAACTCTATTATTCAATACATACTGTTCCTATTACATACCATTTTTTTCATTATTATAATTCTTGCATTATATTTTATCTCTGACTGCAATATTTTTGGTAAATGTCTGTGAAAGACAAAAGAGTGATTGCAAAATTACAGTGCATCAAATTCTTCCATACTCGTAGCTGTGGAATGCTTCTAAGTTCCAAGGGCTCATCACCTCTCAAAAAAGATTTTTCTACCAGCTTCTGATTTTTTTTTTAAATTTGTTTGTTTATTTGTTTTTGTTTTGTTTTTTGGTCAGCCTCTGTAAGTAGAGCTATCTGTTTCCTTTTTATTTCCTTTGTATGCATTGGGAGTTGTGAAAGGCAGTTTTTGGAGGAGTTATAGTGACATAAACCAGCATGATCTTGTGTTGCCAAGGGCAGCCAGGCAGCTGAGGGGCTAATTAGCTGCCTGTTACAGTAAGGATGTAAACTGAAGCAGTGGAAGTCCCTGCAAAGGAATCTGAGAAGAAACACATCTCCCACAACGCATATTACTGACTGTATATATATATATATATATGTGTGTGTGTGTATATATGACCCTAGCTTGTCTTGATTCCATTCCTGTAGAAGTAATTTGCACATATTGGGACTACAATTATTGGGAATACGAGGGAAAACTCATGGATCTGTCACAGGAGAAAAATTGGCATTGTGTTTGTCCCTGCCTTTATCTTGTGCTCAGAAGAGAGCTAATCTCATAGCCTTCATCTGCACTCTGAAAAGGTGGCTGTATTTGATTTCTTTGTGCTGTGCATTTACTGTTGGATTAAATAACCCACTTCTTCCATTGAAATATACATATTCTCTTCCTTTCCATGAGCATTTCTGTTGTGCATCCTCAGTTCTGGAAGCTTTCTGCTGTTTCAATGTAATCTATTGGTAATTCTGTAGGTTTAAATATTTTTCAGTCTGGTAAAATCATAATAATTTTTCTAATGTAAAGATTTAAAACTGAAAACTGTTTGCCAAGAAATATTTTGAAGCTAGGATTCCTGCTGGACTGTGTAATAGACTCTATATGATTGGCCTAATTCTGCATTCTTAACAATTTTGAGTCTTTATTGATGTTTTGTGCAGTGCTGATGCTATAAAAATTAAGCATTTTTCTCTCCAGTTTAGAGAAAAATAAGTCATGTCTGCTAATGATTTCACCCTATCTATTTATTAGAAATAAATTAAAATGGATGGTTAGTGAGATTTCATTTTGCACTGGTCTGGCAGCCTTTGTAAATAGGATAAAAACTTTTCTAGCACTTCCCGTCTCCCTCACTTGAGACTTACTGCTGTCAAACCCAGAAAAGGCAAGTCAGGCTTATGAGCTAGAAAGTGCCATGAAAGGTACTGAAGCAACACAAGAGCCTGTCAAGTCAAGTGGCTCCTGCTTTCAATCACTTGAGGTTCCAGGCCTGGAAAATAAGAACAGTGTGATTTCTGAGTTAATTGGAAACCTCTTTTTTTTTCCTGCTGACTCGTGGACTTGAGGACCTGTCAGGCTGGAAGGACAGATGTCTTGTCCATTTTCCTGCTGAGACCAGTGTCAACTCTAACTGTGTTTTTCCTGGCAGATATTTATCCAACCTTTTCTTAAAATCCTCTGGTGAGGGTAAATCTGTGCTCTTCAAGGATCTTTAGTTCATTGTACCACTACTTATGCTGATAACAAGTTTGTTGCACAAGCCAAATCTTTTGGTGCAATCTAAGTTCATTAGTTTGTTTGTTTGACATAGACACGAACACAACGTTCTTTCCCTTTGGTGGCAGTTTTAGGTGCATGTCATCCTTGTGTCTTCTGAATCTCCTCATCTTTAAACCAACCTTTTTGAGTCATTCTCAAAATACAACTCATGTTTTTGAGGTCTCTGACTCCATTAGCTGTTTTCATCCAGATTTTCCTCATTTGGCCCGTGGTGTTCTTGGATGCCCCAAACTGGTTGCCGTATTCTCACTGCACTCCTAAGCAGGGCATAATTTATCTGGTTATTGATTATATTATTCTATCTGATCATATGACATTGACAGGCCATACTGCTGCTCATAATCCCAGGGTGATATTTGGTGTACCAACCTGTATGTGAAGGGGTGCTGCAAAGAGGATCTCAACAGGTCCTTGGGCAACCTACCTTAAGGTGCTACCAAAAGTAGTACCAGATACTGCTTTTTTTAGCTTGCTTATGAGGGGATCATAAAAGACTGAACCACATTATTTTTTCTGACAAATTTGAGAGTGGATATAAGGATTTAGAGTAACAAATATATGCTACAGCTAGTGGGAGGAATTTTTGTTTCCTGACAGCAAAATGGGTCTAGGCTTATTAGGGGAAAAAATCAATTTTTTTTTGTGCAGATGGTGGTAGAAATGAGATGGCACCTGGTTATGTGTCTATCTCCTTAAATTTGCTTTTCCTCCATTGGGAGATATGAGGCTTTGAAGCAAACAAATAAGACAAGGTTTTTCTCAGGAAGCTCATTCATATGTTGATAC
>VZTT01001889.1:46220-57491 GCA_013400855.1 Buphagus erythrorhynchus
GTTCTGCAACACTTCTAGCTACTAGCTAAAAGCAAGCAAAATGGAGGTTTGTTTAGCTAGTTACAAGGTTTTTTAAAGCTAAATAGTCCAACCAAAAGCTAACACTTACATTATTTATACTTTTGATCTAATAACTACACACTTGTGACGACACTGTGGAATTTTTTATTCAACTGAAAATTACTACCTTAAAGCATGAAGAAGAAGGAAGAAGAAGATAGAAAGAGACAACGCCCAAAAATGTCCATCTTGTCCCATACTTATTACTATATTCTAAAACTTCAAATTCAAAATCTTTCACTATGTGAAATTACATACTTCTAACTACACACCAGTGATTCTAACTTCATCACTCAAATTTGGAAGCCTTCTCCAAGGTTTTAAGTCAAAAGCAGTGTTCTCCTGGGGGTCAGTGTTAGAAAGCACAGGAAGTTCAAAGCTCCCAGGCTTCTGGGTTCCAACAAGGTAGGGCTCAGGCTCAGAAATGGCTGGACATGGCACTTAGTGCTCTGCTTTAGTTCATTATGCTGGTGTCGTGGTGATTGGCCACAGGCTGGACTAGATGAACTTGGGGAACTTCTCCAACTTCAGTGATTTTATGATTCTAAAATAATATTGTATCTTCTTGTGCCTGGCTCTTCCCTATTTGAGACTGTTCACAGTTTTTGGGAACTGATCACTTTTTGTTTGTGATGAAGGTGTGGGAGTAATACTTTGTAAGTGTTGAGCACCAGAATATGTAACATCATTCTCTGCTGTGTGAAACCTTCATCAGCACCAAGACTGAGGGTGACAACGTGTGGACACTCAATCCTGACCAGAGATGCTTGTGCAACAACATCCAGCTCTGAAATGCAGGGCTTAGTCCTTTCTGTGATATTTTACTCTTCCACCTGTACTTTTGGCAGTTGATTGTGGCTGGTTTACATCAGCTGCCACATAGCATCACCCCACAGCAAATTCAGAGCATATCGGAGAGAACTGAGAGGAAAGCAGAGTTGTAAGGCAGACCCTGACCTCTGCAATGTCGTGGTCTGGATCACGAAGTCACACCAACCCAACACAAGAGAATCTTAGCTACACACCTATGAAGGTTACAGGTTAAATTTTACATTGTTTTTATGCTGTTTCATGAGGTTTGGCAGTGGGTTGCTACTGTAACTGTATGCAATCATAATGAAAAGCAACTATATAACTTCTCTACTCTGATGCAGCCTATATTATCAGACTGTGGGGCTGCTTAAAAGCACTCTAATATTTTAACTTTGCTATGGGTGGATGAATAGACTGGATAATGGATTTGTAGTCTTAATTTAACAGTAACTGGTGCAGAATATAAAACACACTGAGATGGAAAGCAGTATTTTTTAGTGCACCATAAGTATCTCATACTTTATATAACAACTATAATTGGAAATATTCCATTTAAATTGTGTAATTCAAATTGCATTTATGTGAGTACTTGAAGTTCCACATCCTGATAATTTGGGTTTTATCTCATCATGTTAATGATAATTCATTTTCTCAGCACTAAGAAGAACAGGTACGAAGAAAAGAAAGAATTTCAGAATACATATTTTTCATTGTGAGTTACATGCCATTAGTACTGAAGAAGCAGCCACACCTTCAACTAAAAATAAACCCAACTTTCCTTCCATTATTATGTTATATCATGTCATAATTATGTTGCTTGTATTGCATGTACATTTTGAGGGTTGAAAGGGATAGTAAATCCTAAATCCTCTGAACACAGTAATTGCAAACTTTTGTAACAGTTTTTAGAAGGCAGAATTGTCTGTTGCAGTTGTATATAGGAAAAAAATCAGCCAGGATGGAAATCTGAACATCTCTTGTGTTCTGTTTTTTCCTGTTGTTGTACATATCCAATAAGCCTAAGAATAATGCGAAAGGGAATTTTTTCATAGCAAGTCATAATAAAAAAACCCAAACGTCTGCAACTTTTTGTGTTTGCACCACTTGCTTTCTAGGTATGTATTGCAATAGAATTTCTTTAATTTCATTTTAGGTAGATTTTCCCATTATGATTTCATAAAAATGCGTAGTAGAGAAATTAGGAGATCTTACTGTTTGACAGTAAGAAACCCAAATTTGTCTGCTCTTTTAATGGCACATCTTTCCACTAAGTGAAAAATTTTATAGAATTTAGGATGTGTTAGAAGAAAGGTCAAATAAGCTAGCATTATTACTCACCACTCTGCAATTATAGAAAAAAAAAATTATCCATCTTAATGCATATATGCAGAATGTCAGAAACAGGATATTTCTGTGAAAATTGTAACTACAGTTTTTAGGTTTTGTTTCAGAGAATCTCCATCTTAGTTTTACTGAGCACTGAATATGCATATCACATATATGTGTATATATCCTTTACACAATTACAGGTTATTTTTGTAACATTAATTATATAAATAATTTAGATTTTGTTAGAGGTGAATGCTGTATAAGCAGAGAATTCATAATGAGTGAAAATTTATCTAACATATTTGAGTGCCTTTATTTCTCTTCACTGTATTTTAACCAGTCCCCCATTTAGCAAAAGCACTTAAATATGTGCTTTATATGAGACACCCTTGTTCTGCTGACAGAAATTGGGTCATCTCTAGTTAGCTTAAAGGTGCATGAAGTTTCTCTATAGACACTGGGGTTATTTATAATCATCAAGCTGTCTAATGACCTTGCCAGAACCAACCAAAAAACTCCTTTTAATCAACGTCAGCTTGTTGGAAACAAGTGACTTGTGTGGTGTGTGGTCAGTGTGTAGCAATATTTCCATTTTTAAGCTAAACATGAGAAGACTTGGGGTGAATGTCCTTCTTTTATCAGCTACAATATAGTTCAGTCCTCAAAGAGCCTTAAAATCAATTTTGTACTAAGGAGTGAGGTATGAAAAACTCTTATCCTTCCTTATTTGAACTTACTCCCACTTTGTAGTTGTAATTTGCCAAAATATTTCCAGTAAGAAAAATTAAACCAAGTACTTTAAAGAATAAAATCACATTTTCATCTGGGGTAAATCAGATGGGCTCCATTAAATCAATGAAAATATAATAGCTTTTAATGGCAAAACGTCAAGTTCTTAGAGTTGCTACTTGTCCATTTTGCATATCTGCACTATACATTGTCTGCATAACTCAACTTATAACAACGTTTCTGTGCTGTTTTCTTTAATTTTACTTTCTTGATATCCATAAGAGGAAGAGTCACACTGCATAACCCTGGATCAAGAAAAATCTAATATTTAAATAGATTATTTTATTTGTACTTTGCTCTGAGTTCATTATTGATATGAAAGCACAATTTAAAATGTTGCTGTGCTTCTGTAGAACATTTTCTTGCTTATCTTCTGATCCTTCAGGTCTTCACCCTTCTTGAATTGGGCTATTACAGCTTCTGCTCATGTTAGTTTTTGGTAGCCATATTTGCTTAACTTTCAGTTGTCAACCTCTTAAAAATGTGAGGTGTTCTGTTTCTTTGGTTGAAATGGGCTGTTACTATGGCAACAATATTAGTATGGCAGCCTTATTTTTCCATCTATGCACACTTTCTACTCTTAACAGGTCTCAGTCACCCCCTTGTTTTTTTTTGATGGTGGTTTATGTCTTCTTTGTTTGCTTGCTTTTACTACTTTATTCTTTAGAGAAAGAATTCTGTGTTCTCATGAAATTCCTAACATCAACTGCTGCTATTTTTAAAAATAAATTTATCTAAAGTAGTATAAATTCAAGGTGCTTTTTTGGTAATGCTCAAATTAATGATTCAGAATCTATGAATTTGATGATGGTTTAAATTTACAGAAGGTCTGAGAATTCTGTATGGTGGGCACAGGTATTTAGCACTGATGCTAAGATAACTTCTTGGATAAATCTTGAGAGTAAAGCAAATCAGGTCTGTGATTTTTAGATGACATCTCAACATCAATAGAATTATACTAGTTTTTTGTTTTCTTTTTTACTTTTTTCTTTTCTTTACTTTTGAATAAATTAAATGTTTTTGAAGCATTTAAATACATTTGATAAATGGCAGAGAAAACTCTGAAGACCCTTAAGAGAGAAATTAAGTTTATCTACAAATATAGTTGATCACAATGAAGTTTAGATGAATTTTGCTATTACTAATCCAAAATCTTAAAAGGGGAATAAAAAGGAAAAGAATAAAAAAGCTCAAAGTCACACACATGCATATATAAAATTACATACTAAAAAATATAAAAATAATATTGCTTTTAATTTTAAGCATTTCAGATGTACTTTACTTAAATGCTTTCTCTCTTAAAGCTTGGAATAATCATTAAAAGTCACATTTCCCTTTTTAATTTTCCTGCTTACAGCACCAGGAATTTTGAGAAAACATTCTCCTGACAAAAACCTCATGGTAGAATTGTTAGAAATTACAACATGGACTCCCACATTCAACTCCTTCAAAGATGAAAGTGGAGCAAGCACTTGATGGCAGGGCATGGTTGACATAGTATTGCAATCCTAAAACAACAACAACAACAACAACAACAACAACAACAAAACAACAACAACAACAACAACATAATAATAATATTAAATAATACTGAGAAAAGAATTGCAAGATGCTCTGCACCAGCTCAGGGAGAGCTGCAGGTCTCACCAGAAAGATCCAATATCCCAGTTTTTCTCCAGCTTGTCTAGCTGACCAGAGCAGAGCTTGTGGCTTCTGGGTTGCAGTTGCCTAATAATGGTCCAGACACACAAAGCCATTTACAACCAAAGATTAAGATTAAGATTGGGAAACAATAATTAAAAAAACGTAGGCAAAGTAAATTCTCAAAATTTATTTTTATCATAATTGGGATTTTGATGATTGGTCTTTAACATTTATTAAAAATCACAATGATTTATAATACCCTGTTTTTCGAACATAGCTTTCTCTGAAATACACAAGGCTCATACTCAGTTCCTCTGTGTGCAAATGACATAAATAGTCCTAATTGTAAATATGTCTGAAAATATATATTTCTTTCTCTTTAATAATATGAAAGCATTTAAAAAGATTTTTTATTAGTAATTTGTATTTTATTGTGGGGTTTTTTGGTAAAAAAATGACATGTATGAGAACTGCACAGAAGTTCTGCAGTCTGATTCCACTCTTTTTCTTCTGCACCTTTCTAAATCTTTAATGAGTCGATGAAAACTAAAGGCAATTAGTCCCTCACATGAAACTGTGGGCAGATTTCAAGTGAAGATTTTAAACTGGTGCTCTGGACTGCAGAAGAAATTAGTTTCTTTAAAGATGAAACTTACCTCAAATTTATACTAATTTAAAGATTAAAGTGAAAAGAAAATATGATGTGCTATCTAGCTGTTAAAACATGCAAGCAAAAGTGCTGAAAACAGGAACATCTGGAACACAAGTTACTAAGGAATTCAAAAGAGTTTCATCAGTTTTTTTTTTTTCTGGCTCAGGATTTAATAAATTATTTGCTTTTGCTGAAATAATTTTGGATTTCAGTACGCATTTCTTTTAGACACAGTATAATGAAGAAGAGTATCTTACATTTACAGTCAGAGGCTCAAAGCTTTTAGTCAAAAGGATAGATTTAGCAATAAACAGTGTCTGTCTCCTCATTTTTTATGTCTACATGATATGTCAAAGCTTTTCAGTGTCTTCTGTTTGATATGTAACATAAGACTCTGACTGAAGCTAAGAAACAAACACAGATGAGGCAGTTCAGTGAGGAGACTTGGAATATTTCTGTAAGAAATATAAAAGGTAGTCCTAGATAAGAAATAAATCCAGTATACCCAAATGACTGATCTGGTCAAGAATGTAAATAGTCTTACGACTATTTAAATTATGACTATATGTCATAATTTAATGACTCTAAATGTCTTATGAGGAAGAAAATAAAGATACTTCCCTTCTCATTCCACCCCCCCAGATCCCTCCTTCTTTGGTATATTTTTGAAAATCCCAATTGCATTAGTAATTATGTTCCATATCCCTCTCTCAGCAATGAGACATTTAATACAAAGAGAAATAGAGCAAGACCTTGTTTTTTGCAACACTGAATATCTCAGTACTGAAATTTTGTATACATGAGTCACCCAGAGGAATCTGGAACCCTTTTATTGCTGTTATGGTAATTTTGGGGGAATATTTGCTTGCCTAAATTCTCAGTTGCCTCCAGCTCCTCCTGAAACTGGAGAGGAAGCATTTGAGGGAGTCACAGATGTGGAGAAATGAGTAGGTTAATTTGAAAAAGTTAGTGAACACATTGACTGAATCAATGTGAGTATGCTTAGTTTCTTTCACAGAGTACAAAGCTAACTAGGAAAATCAAGGCTAACTAGGAAAATCTTACAACACTATGGGAGTGCCCTAAGACCATGCAATGCAGCTTAGTAGATCATGGAAAACACGTTTATGAATCTGAACATTTTATTTTCAAACTGGGAATAGATGTTCTTAGCTGACTTCACACTTTTCAAAGCTGCAATTTATCTGTACTTTTGCACGTTTGTTCAAATAGGCTAGAAGACAGAAAAAAAGCTCTGTACTGATCTGACCTTTCTTCACAAGGTTTTGACTGGCATGAGGAGGAATGCTCCAATTTGTAAATACCTGCAGCAGGAAATACACTGATCTGGGAAGCACCCAGCAGCCTTGTGGCACATCCAGCCCAAAAGGCTGCTCTGGTCTCCTGCCTTCACTTCTCTCTTTCCATCTCCATTGGGTGGAGAGGTGCTGGGGAAATCTGCCCTGGTGCCAGGGCAAGGCAGGCTTAGCCAAGGGCCCTGGCAGTGAGAGAACATCTGCCTCTGGGTGGGAAAGGCTCCATCCAAAGGCTCCATCCTTGTGCCAAAGGGGCTGGCACAAGGCAGAGAGATGTGGGATGGGCATCTCTCTGTGCCCCTTTGGAGGCTGTCTCCAGCATGGAAGGGAGGGAGGGGGAGCAGGAGAGGAAGCCTTGATCTGTTTTGCACCTGCCCAGTGCTGAAGGCAGGTTGGGTGTCACCGTGTGGGGGTGTTGGAGTGTGTGAAACAGACCCAAAACAATCCCAACACGGGGGACACCATGTCCTGCTGTAATGCCTGGGGGAAGAGGTGATGTGTCCCAGACCCCAGACACCTCCCCATGCTTTCCACGTGACACAGCACGGATTAGCACAGGGTACCTGGCAGAGGTGGGGAAGGTGAAGGAGTTTGTCAGGGGTCATCAGCACTGGCAACATTTGTGAGGCTTCACTCCTATGAGAATGCCTTGATTTCACTTCCTAAAATAATTCAATTTTGGCATCTCTGGTCAAAATCACCTACCTGTCGAACAAGAATATCTGGAACTTTTATCTGTGGTTATGGTTGTTGTTTGTTCCTTCATTTTACTTGTGTGGAGTCGCTTTGACATCTTGAAGAATTTTGTATATGTGGCTTCAAATGTTTTTTTCAGCGTTTAAGAGCATTATTTGTTTTTAATGGAATCCATCCAAGCCTTGACAAAACATTCCTGTGGTTTGCAATAGAAGTACCTTCACTGCAGTGCAGTTACAGCAGAATTGCTCTGCAAGCTCCCTCTCAATAGAACTAATTAACATTACTGAGCAATTCACTACATATGTATATTATTCATTGTCTTTTCTCATTGTAATGCTTTTACTGAGTGCATTAATGTTACAAATTAACTCTGTTGTAATTACACCATAATTAGGCATGCAATAACACAATCAGGAAATTAGTGGTAACTGGTAATAACAAAAAATGTTACTATTCTACAATTGTTCTTGTAATTACCAAATAACTGTGCTTTAGCTATGTAATTTGAAGGGACACAAAAAAAGTAATCTTTCCACCTCTATCTGAAAGAGGTTTTGTACATGCTCATATATTGAATAGATATTAAATATATTAATTAACACATTTTTAATACAACAGAAATAAGGCTAATTTTATGCCTCACTGTAGATACAGCTGTAACATATCCCTGTTCACTAAAGAACCACCCTTCTATATCTGTTATTTTCATGCAATAAGTCATTTCTATTTTCCATTTTAGACTTCCTAATGCTAGCATTCAGTATCAGGTACGGCTATACTATTTTTGGGATATTTGTTAAAATATTCTCTGTATGATAATGAAACAGGACTCTGGGAAAGAGCTACAAGAGCTGATGTGATGAGTCCATATAGCTGTCTAGATGAATCCAAAACTCCTGCCACAGTGTGAATGAATTCACAGTGGAAAGAACAGTCAGATTTACTATGACTTCTTGAGGCCCAGCTGGGGCCTCAATGAACCCTGAGGCCCAGTTGCTAAATGTAAACTCAAACGTATTATTTTTGTTCCTGGCCTTGTTGATGCTCTTGAGTACATTAATGATTTTCTACCTTTTCTAAAACAGTCTGAACCCCATTAGTGGATGGTGCTTATCAATGCTTGGATTTTATTTCAGAAATTCTGGAAGTTATATGTGAAAGTAGAATACAGAGATTTCCATGCCATCTTCTGACTCTTACCAGGATGTGTCCTCAGCATTACAACAGCATAAAAGAGCAGAAAGCCAGTTTTGGTTTATGAAGCAGAAGAAACAACGTGGAGATCAAGGAGAAGTCAGGTTAAGCTGCCTTATAGATTATGCCCCATGACATTCATATACAGGAAGCCCATTGATTTACTGGGGTTGACAGTATGATCCTATAAACTGATTGCAATAGTAGTTTTGTGTTCTGCTTCCTGTGATGTCTTGTAGACACTGACAAAATTAGTATTCTAGAAACTATTGAATGAGAAACAAATCTCCAGGGCTTTCTTACTAGCAGTTAGGGGGAGTTTGTGGATTAGAGGTTAATTTGTTACAGAAAGGAATATTTCTTTTACTGATTGGAAAATGCTTTTCAGTCTTCCCATATGTCTGTTGAGTGTCATTGGTATGCATTTTGAAAAATACAATGAAAAGGAGAGAATGATAATGCTATATGCTGATTTCCTTTGTTCTGCAACAGCAACAGGGTTAGTGCAAGAGGGAAAGAGTAACTAGTTACACAAACCTTGTCAGAAATTTAAAACATGCATATTGATTTAATATAAGATATAGCCTAGGAAATGTGAATCACTAACTAAACATTTAGCAATCCAGTATAGGCACAAATCACTTTGCTGTAAAAGACTGGCACAGTATTTTAGTAAGCTAGTATCTGGAGTTTCCATTTTTACTAATATACACCTTTTTTAACCAACCTTGCATGTTTGAACAAAAGTAGGTTTTACACAGATAAATTTAATTTGCATTCTTGTAAGGTGATCTGAAGAAACACAGGATGTTTCCCTGGTAGATTCATATTTAGCTGGTTTTGCTTGTGCTTAAGCATATTAGCTAATACTTATTATCCTTTATTTCTGCAGGATCAAATTTACATCTTCCATATATTAATATTTTGTATTACATTTCTGCTGTGAAGTACTTGAAACATTTCTATTCCTCTATAAAAAATATAATCACTGGATATGAAACTGTGGTCTAGGACAGGAGTTTAAAGGTTTCTTTTATTTTTTTTTTTCCAAACCAAGTGATAAGAATCTTGGGTAAAATTTTCTCTGTAATTTTCCAAGGGAGCTAAGGCAAGATCTTCTGACCTTATCCAGAATTCAGAAAACCTTTGGACAGAATGTAAATTTGACAATCCTCTACTATTAGTGTGAAATCTATAGTTATTGAGCATGGAAACTGTCCAGAGATTTCCCACATGGTTCTGAGTTACTAGTTGCAAGGGCAGCCTAGCACATCATAGGGATGGGTTATATGTGCTCATACTAAAGCATTAGACAAAATATGAGAAATTATCATCCTCTAAAATTCTCTGAAAATATTGTCAGTTACTTAAAATCTTTCATAATTAATAAAGTATTTTGTTTCTCAGCATTATTTGCCTAGAACACCGCATGATGTGCATAATTTTTGTTTTTTCTCTATTTTTCTGCCAAACTCCAGCTGAACCTATACCTTTAGCATTTTAGCACAGTAATTCCTATGCCCAGAGTTGTAATAAAAATTAAATTCACAGCAGAAATTCAACTCATGTAGGCTACTTGCTGCTCAGCATTTAGTGTTGAAATGCAAGTGGCTGGGGATTTTTCTAAAACAGATAATTCTGAACCCTGCCAAGCAAACACTATGATAAATATGTTTATTTTATGATACAGCTTAGGACATAGCAAATAATTTTTCTAATGCCATAGGATGGATAATGAAAGGAGAATGTGTTGATACTGTATGATTGGAAGACACTGAATGATGACACAGCTATGGTTGTTAAAATAAGGATTAATTACAAGAATTTCAGTATGAACTGGGGTGGTTATTGACGAAATATTGGGCAGAAAAATGATAGCTTGTTTAATGTTCCAAGTCTACATCACCAGTGTTATCTGACATGGGGAAGAAGACAAATGCAAAAGAGCCAAGTGCAGAAATGAAGGACAAATGCAAAATCTCTATGGATGAAATATGGAAAATAGTAATATTTTGTAAAAGGTGCTTGCTAGATTAATCTAGAGTGCTGTGGACAATTCTGTTCATCCATATTCAAGAACAGTGTACTCAAGCTCCAAACACAAATAATGGGTATGAATATTTAGGAAAGAGACTGTGAGGGTGCTATGAGAGTTTGGCAAAATGAATTCTGAGAGCAGATGCTTATCTTTTAAAGGTGCATGAAGGCAGGTAAAGATTATTGAAGTAGAAAGTATTTAAACTAAAACTCATTGTTAGTGCAAGGAATGGGTGAAAAAACTGGCCTTGTTTAAAACCTATATTTGGAATTCATTGGAAGTTTATATGTATCAGAGGAATTATGTTTTGAAGTAATCTTTGTGTATTGGGAGATGGTGCCTGAGTTATGCTCAGTGGCTTGGTACCTGATGCATCTATGGGGACAATAAGGTGATCTCTGTAGCATCAGAGAATGAGACTCAGTGGCTTGGGAAATTGTTCCAGTTCTAAGTTGTGCACGCACAAGCTGTGCCAGTTAACTCTTAGCTTGGACTCTCATGACTGTCGTGACATATTGTCAGATATCAGAATATGGTTTTGTGTTAGTTTAACACAATCTGGCTTTTAGTGGGGGCAAAGGAAACCACAGAGGATGCTTCTGGGAGAGAAGCTCCTCAAAACTTCTATTCTGAACAGCAAAGCCCATCCCTAAAGGCTCTGATGATGGGCATATTGGCTGGCCCAGTTAGAGAAGTTAGTAATACCTCTGTGATGACATATTGAAGAAGGAAAAAAA
>VZTT01001889.1:66377-78093 GCA_013400855.1 Buphagus erythrorhynchus
TTGACTGCTAAAGTCATTATAAAATGTAAATGAATACATTGTAAGCCAAATCTGAATTACAAATGTCTGGAATTTTGTGTGAATACTATGCAAATTGTGTTCATCTTTAAAAGCTGTGGGCATGGATAGGATTTTGTAATATAGCATCTGCTAAAGTCTCCTGATTTTCTTAAACTGAAAAGCTTCCACATTTCAAATATGGAAAAACTGTATATATATACACATATGTGTATGTATTTAGGCATACATACTATATGTGTGTGTGTGGCAATAATTTAGAGTAGCTCTTCTTTTGTTCCAAAATCACCCAAATTTGACCACTAAACTTACACATTTGTGAGGCATAAGTTTTGTCAATACATATTACTGGAGAATTGTAGGGTACCCAAGTGTAAGTTTGCCAAGAGTTTAACTACACCTCTATTGTGAGGTTTTATGTAGCAGTTCCCAATTTAGTATAGAGCAGCTCATAATTTTGTATGTGTATACATAAATCCTCCTTCTGGGGAAGACACTTTAAACCTATAGTTGACAAACTCTATGGTTCCTAAATTGTGACTATAACAACTCTGAAGAGTCTGTCCTGCTCTCCACAGAATGAAGGGAGGGTGGCAGAAATACAGATCTTCTTCTTCTCTTCTTCTTCTACCCTGTACAGTAGCAGGGACTTCAGCTGTGTGATCTGGTACAGGGCTATTTTATTACCTAACAGTTAATCACACTCTCAGCCAAGCATTTAAAGCCAGGTGGTGAATCACTTCTGATAATAACTTCTTTCACTTGATTACTGTTTAGTTTGGTGTGAAGCAGAAAAGAAGAATTGATCAAAGTTTTTAACTCTCAGTACTGAAGGGTGGTTTAGTTTCAGCATCATGGTGTCTTGGAAAGGGCATCAGGAGACAGATCTGTCAATTGTCATCTTGAACTCAGCAAAGCTTCATATTCACATTCTGGGGATGATCAGTGACAGGCACACCTGGCACCTGTGCAGTTGAAAACTTTTATTTGGCTGGTTGCTCAGCCCTGAGCAGCTGGTATATCTGTCTTGTCATGTTAGCTCATGGAGGTTGTGGTAATGGGAGGTTTTTGTTTTATCTACTTTGTAAATTGATTATTTTCATTGATGTTTAGATGGTGTCTTACAGACTGCTTTGATAGTTGCTCGAATCTTCTAGAATAATTTAAAGGACCTTGTGGCTGCTTACAGCAACCTGCCTGTTGGTTTACCCATTACAGTCCTTCCTTCCCAAGGTGGTTGAACCTCATCCCACAACTCACAGGTACATAAAATTCTGCCTCAGATACATTTAACTTCTTAAATCTGCATTAATCTTCTAAACATTTTGTAATACTGATGAAATTCTTATATACACTGCAAGGGTAAGAATTCTTTCTAAATGCCTTATTAATGAGCTTACAGTTTTTCATGTGTTGCATAATTTAAGAGTTGTTTTTCACCTTAACACAGTGCAAAACATAAACATTGGTTTAACAACAATTTCAAGACTATGTAGATCATATTATATATGTGGTTTATATGTTTTCATGTTGTTTTCCCCGTGGATTTCGCATGATTACAAAAGTGATAGAAAAAACAGTTTTAGCATATCTGCTATTCTGCCTTCTGGGGTAATCATGTTTATGTTTTTTATAAAAGTTACATGTAATGGGAAAACAGAAACAAAAAAGCCCTTAAAACCAATACTTTGAGATGCAATACTGCCTTTCAGAGACTTCTGGAAATAAAGTAAAATCTGGCACTTATATGATGCAGTGATATGGATCAAAACAGGAGTTATTAACTACCCAAAGCAGTTAAAGAAGAAATTAAAAATAAGGTCATGAATTCTTCCAGTCTTTGAGTTGCTGTTCTTATTTTTATTGTTTTTGTTTATAAAACATTGTAAAAAATTACTTTGGCACCAACTGAAGTGCTGTATTCAGCTGTTCAGCATATTCTGACATCTTTTACAGATCAATTAAAATGTGTGAGTGTGGAAGAAACAAAAATGAAGATGTCAATTTATCCTTAGTTTAGAATAAAAAGGAATGCATTTGAGGAAAAAGATGAAAGAGAAATTAGTTGTTTGAATACAGTGAGCATAACTTTTATATTTAGAGAAAGTTGTCTGACACTGCTCCACGAGGTAAAATAAATGAACAAGTAGGTAGAAAGTATTTATACAATAGAGGAGAAGGAGTAGAATAATAAAATAATATGTGTGAAATCCAAGCCATCAGCCAGAAAGATTCATGGATTTGGTTTAGAAATGAGAAATTGAAAAAAAATCTTAAAAACAAAGAGAGAAATAAATGGACAAGTTACTGACATTTCTGAATGAAAAATAATACTGGGACAGAATTTCTGTCTCTCAAGATGAAATCCCCAATCCTGCTTGTATGTTTAATTATACAATCAACTATGTGTTTGTCAGTGGCTTCCACGAGGATCCAGATCCATTTACTGTAAGCAGTCACTGTTAAAAATATGTATACAAATTGGAAAGCTTAGTAGTTTCTGTGAGAGCAATCAATAATGAAATATGAAGGATTTTTACTAAGTTCCTTCTCTCAATTTTTTTTAGAGTATGTAACTGATGGAAATATATGCTACTTTTATTTCCCTTGATTAACAAGGACCTTTAGAAATAGTAGATGAATGGGAAGCTTTTTGATACTTAGTAGGAGAGATTGATCTGCTGAATTTCCAAAAGTTCCTCCAGAATGCTAAGTAGTTAAGAGAATTAATGTTACTAAAACCAAATGTAAAACTACTTTTCTGAAAAAAGCTGAAGGTTCAGTTGTAAATACCAAGAAACAAAAATATTTAATTATTTCTCTTTTAGTCTACAAATAATGTGTGTGCTCTGAAACACTATACACACATTTTTTATTATTAGATATAATGAGATGAGATTTAACTTGAAATATTTAAAAAAAAATAAATTTTGATTTATATATTTTGGTTTATGTTTCTCCCTAATAGAAGATGCAGGTAATTTGAAAGGGTTCCAAGACAGGGAGTAACTTGGAGAAAGAACCTGAAGTAATGTTACACATGCAGGTGAAAAAAGAGAAAGAGATGAATTGGGAAAGTAGAGGCACTGTGTAAAGGACAGCTTTAAATCATGATGAAGACTGAGACTGTGCAGTTAGATCATGACCTTTGAACAAGAAACCTTCTTTGTATCAAGTCTTGTTCAATGCTGGTGTAGGCTGTTACCAAATTGTTGATTTATCCTCAAAACCTACTTGACATGGATTGCTTCAGTCCCCCCTCCACCAAACTATAATAGCACAGGGAAATTGCAAGCATAGCCTTGTGAGTCCATACTTTTGGCTTTGGTTCTGATTTTTATCACAAACTGCACGCAACTTGGAAGCACTCCCAAACTCAAAGCTTCTAGGCAACTGTAGATGCCTTGGTTTCCATTTTTGCTCTGAGACAGTTTACAGGTCTATGCTTTATGTAGAGACTTTATAGATTATTTTAATTTTATATAGTTTTGCAAGCTTTGAAATACAAAAAAATCTCAAAAAATTAAGTTACTGTTTTCTGTCCAGCTGTAGAAGGCTGCTGAGTAAACACGAACAGGAACATTCTTATTTCCACGAAATAATTACAACAGGGAAATTGCTAGAGCAAGCATGTATGATTTTATGCTGATACTCCAGGATGTTTTCTTGAGACCTCTGATACTTCATTAAAATTCACTAATTTCAGCTGGACCCTGTAATTTGTGGCATCAAATCCTAATGACAGAACATGAACTAAATTATGCCCTAATAATTTGACTCCTTTTTATGGAAGTTTGTTACAGTTCTTACAGTGAAATCTCTCATAATGTATTTTTGTGTATGTATATATTTGAGTATTTCTCCGTGTGTGTATATAGGTTGATTTATTGTATGTTTATACCAAAAATTCTTTTAAGGAGATACACTCAAATATAAAACATTTTTCCATGAACATGCAGCCTATACATAAGCAAGAAGCAAAATAGACAGTGAAATCTGTATCTTAAAGCCAAAGTTATATTAATCTCTTCTGCTACCAACAAGGCTCTTGAGAGTTTTCTCTCCTCCTGAGAAGAAGATCTCTGAGGCTTATTTAGTCTATATTCCTCTATATGTCCTCTTTATTCTGGTTATGTTGAAATAACTGTCATAAAAGCAAGTACATAACCTGATTTCTAAAGATCCCAATAGCCAAGGAACTGTGATTCCACAAAACAATGTACCAACTCATTTTCCTCTTCCTATACATTAAGGAATCTTCAGGATGCCTCCCTATGCAATAGACATCGCTTCTGCTTTATTTGCCTTGTAGATATGTCCATAGGAACTTTACAAAGCTCTAGAAGTTTTTGTTTTTAGAAATCATATTTACTTCCCTTCAAAACATATAGTAATCCATCATAATTTCAAATACTTTTTAGAGCATGCAAGTTTCTTCAAAGCAATAGTTATGACTTTTTAAAATTAAATGATGATACTGTAACATATTGCAAAGGGGCTGTTCTCTGTGACCCACAGGGCTGGTTTCTCAGGTGGGAAGGGCTGTCAAGAGGTCACTTATTCAGCCTACTGTCAGAGCAGGATCAAGTCAGGCATCTCAGGACCATCTTCACCTGGGGCTTGAAAACCTCAAAAGATTACACAGCCTTTCTGGGCTACCTACTCCTAGGATTTTTTTTTTGTTTCTACCCAGTCTGGATATTTCTTGCCTTAGGTGCTTTGCCTCTTGTTCCCTGACATACACTGCTGTGAAGCTCTCAGCTCCCCACCTTAAATAACCTGCCTGTAACCTGTAAGCTCAGGTAAATAAGTGGCTGTTAAGGCTCCCCCAAAGCATTCTTTATGTAGGCTGGATAAGCCCTAGTCCCCCAGCCTCTCCTTGCAGGGCAAGAGCTCCAGCCCCTCACCAGGTTGGTGGCAGCTGGCTGGCTTTGCTGTCAGGGCTGGCTCATGCTCCATGTGCTGTCAGCCCAGCTTTCCAGGCACTTTTCCTCAGAGCTGCTTCCCATTCAATCAGCTCCCAGCCTGTACCATTGCCAGGAGCTCTTCCTGTGCAGATGGACACACTTCCCTTTGTCCTAATTTAATTTCATTAAGTTCTTGTTGGCCATATCCTCCAACCGCTCTAAATGGCATTAAACTAATGTGGGGAAAAGAAGCTGTAAAAATTCTTTTGGTCTGTGTAAATAATTTGTACCAAAATCTCATTTTCTTCTAGAGTGAGTGTCTCTAGCTGCCATTATGTTTCTCTAGTACTTTTTCTCATAAAAACATACATTCCTCTGGAAGCTGACAGATGAAAACAGCTGTTAATTAAAAGATGAAGACTATTGTAAATTGGCCTGTGCATGGAATGTAGTGGGTATGCTGTGACAAAAATAGCACATATGTATTTTCTCATTGGTTATATGATCATGGATGGAAATTCCTGAGTTAAACTCAATAACTTACACAAGTAAGTGCAATAATCCAGAGCATATAAAACCCCCTTAATTTGTAATTATTATATCTTACTCCAAAAATGTAGGTTACTGCCTCTAAATGAGTGAAATAGTTTCTCAGTCATAAGATCAGGTTGCAACACTGAGACCTCTTTTTCCCATTTACAGGGGTCTGGACTTCTTTGGAAGAACTGAGGCTTCTTCTGACTTAGTAGGAGGATGAGACTTACTGACTCCAGTGAGGGATAAACGAGGTTGTATTGGCAAGGGAAGATATATGTGTCTACTACATATTTTAAATGACAGTGCAAATTGACTGCTGCCAGAATAAATCCTTATTCATTTTGTTTGTACTCTCTTGAAAAGTTCTTGGGGATCCAAATTAAGAGGATGCTGTGTTAAAATACTTCCTTTACTTTTGTTCAAACAACTTAGGCTTGTATTTTAGCATGTTTGGCACATTTTTCATGATGCGTTTTCATTTTGCCTTCAGTTTTTCTGGCAAAGGTTTGGAGTAGTATATCTCTGTTAAACAGAGGGTCTACTGTTCAAAGAGCTGGTCTCTGTAGTTTTCCCACTTTATTGCCTCAGCAGCAGGATATCATTTGGTTTGAGGGTGAAGGAGAGAATCTGTTGTGAAGGGGCTTACAACCTAGAAATGCTGAAAAAGTGTATGTGCTTAAGGGACAAAGCCCTGTCCAGCCATTTCTGGCTATCTTTCCTTTCCCTTGCAGTAAAACAGATTTTCCTCCAAACAAAATACTGGAGTCTTCCCCTTGAACATTCTGTCTTTATCTGACTGAGACTAAACAGCAGCCCCAAAACCTGAGAAAAGTCAGGTTAATACAGCTCTCTTGCATCTTGCTGAAAATAAATAGGAAATGTCTTCCCCTTTTCCTTCACAGTGAAGATCTTGATACCTTAATTTGTTTTTAACCTTAAAAGCAGTAGCAATTTATGAACTATGCAAAATTATGAACTTCATAATGGTTATCTTTTCCTGGAGGATTTGCTAGGGAGACTAATGAGTTTTCCCTGGGGTAGAAGTGAGGTGTTGAAGTTTTCCAAGAGAGAGACCTATCAATTCAGAGTTTCTCATGATTTTGAACTAAATTGCTGCTGGTTAAAGCAATATTTTTGCTCAAAGTTTAAATTACTTCTCCCTTGTTACAGATGACATTGTGATTCCACTGTCTGTGTACCTGTCCTGTAGGAATGTGCCTATCTGAGTCCTGTGGGCCAAATTCCTTGAGCACCTATATGCTGAAGCAGTTTGTTCTTGGATACTCCAGGGAAGATTGCACAAGCTAACTACATTCCAACCCTTATTACATCCTCCAGCACATGCTCTGTCTGGCAACAGGCATTTTCCAAGGATATGCAACTATTTTCTCAGCACATTCTAAGGGCTGCATGCACAGCACAGCTCCTAAAAGAGCTCTGTGGGAAACTCACTTTGGTACGACCCTAGAAATAGGTTCCTGCTGTAGGGGGTGGCCTCTCCCATGCAGAAATAACTCTGTCTCAAACTCTCCCTGGTGGAAGATGAGAACAGAAGTGAGAACTTGGTTTGCCCCCAGTGAAAAGAAGAAATCTGCTACAGCATCTGCAAGCCTCTGTCTTAATACATTGTACAGAAAATCTGGTTGCCCACCTAGGATTCCTGCTCTGATGTTCCTGGCTGTGATCCAAGACCAGGGTTGATAGATGCCCTGAATCTGCAAAGCAACCATCTGTTTAGAGCCCAGGAGTCCATCACCAAGCACAGAGGTAATGTGGTGCAGACCCAATGTACACAGCAGATGCCATTTTGTCCTTCAGCAGATGCTCTGTACATGAACTGTAGTTTCTGCCAGCTTGGCCACCCTCTTGCCAACACAAATCACACCTTTCCAAGATATCTCTAGTGCTGACCACAGCCAAGACATGTGAACAAAAAGAGAGAAAAAGAAATGATTTTTACTTAGTGACAAAATTATGTCTAATGAAGACCAGACTGAAAAAGGCAGCCTTTTCCTGCCCCTTCCCTGGCAGCCTTCCCTTGGTGTGGCAATGCATAAATTGGTTTTTGGGTAACATAATTCACAAAATCTGCTTCATTCTTCCAAGAGAATGACCCCAAGAGATTGGATGTAATGTAGTCAGGAGAGAATAACTCAGTCCACCGAAGCAGTTCCTAAGCAGCATTGCTCCTACGTGGAATTGCTGGAACTCAGACAGTGTCAACAATTCTGAACAAACAAATGAAACATGTTTTTTTTGTTATTGTGCTGGTTTAACAGACAGGCATCTGCCAAGGAAAGTGGGAACCTTCCTGGATTAGAAAAGATGACTCTTTCCCTCCAAATTACTATAACTTTGAAATTATGGGGCTTTCAGGCAAAGATCTTGGGGGTCTTTTCCAACCTTAATGATTCTGCAATTCTATATTATAGTGCAATGGGATATGAATGGGGCAGATGGACAAGAAGCCAGACCTGACAGGCATCAAGCCTCAAAGTTGCAATCTTTTTTAAGCAGGGCTGTGTGTGCTGCAAAAGTTTGCATTGTGAATGGTGACAAGATATTCTAGCCTGTATACTTCAGTTTCAGGTAGCTCTTGGGATTGATACACAAAACAAAGAGGCATAGCTTATTTTTCTAGTTATCATCTGTGAAAAAAAACTCAGAATAAAAACATAGCAAAATGTTTAATGCATAAGACTACACTGGGATCCCACTTAAATCAGCTTGTTTGTAACATATTGCAGAGGCATCTGAGAAGATACAGTGGGGGAAAATGTATGCTTAAGTTTGCTCTTTGGAAATAACACTTTTCAGCTGCTTTTTACCTTACAAGACTAAAAAAAAAGAGAAATGAGCATTTATTTTATACTACAATTTATTTGATTGAAAATTCTCTCCTGTTTGGTGGGAGATAGATATGAGAATGTGAACAAAATAGCTGAAGTGAAAAATAAAAATAAAAACATAAAAATACCTACCTACATACAGTTTTTACATCACATAGTATTTTGAAAGGCTATTAAAACAGGGAATATGCATATAATAAGTTTAAAAAGCTGGGTATTTTTGGATTTCTTTCTATTTACCTTTTTTTTTGCCACTTCCAGGAGGGAAGTTGGAAGGAAGATTAAAGGGGAATGTTGGACTACCACTAGAGAAGTGATGGAATTTTGAATTTGTGTATGCTGTTCCTCCTTACAAAAAAAGGAGGAAACTTTGAAAAAGTTAATACAATTTTTTTGTGTCCCAAAGGCAAGACCCCCACAAGTAGTTTGTTTGTAATGTAGGTTTTTAGAAATTGCCTAAGTAAAAGCAGAACTCTGCTGCATATTATTTAGCTGTTAAAATACTTGAGGTTTGTATGCAGGTAGGAGAAGTTCTTTTAGTCTCCACAGAATTTGGAACTGATGCAGTTATCATGTTCTATGTTTATATCTTAGCAATGTCATAAACCAATAACAAGTCAAATATCCCAATCTTTTGGATATGTTCAGCAGAAGGCAATGTTCCCTGTTTTTTCGGAAGCTTCGAGGTCTTTAACACAGAGGAAATGAAGAGTTCATCTGAAGTCTAATGCTGATATAATTTCCTGAATTGCTCAAGACAGATTGCATGGAATTATCACAGATATCCAGTATCATCATCAGCATTATATGTTACACACGTGTCATTTGGAATCAGGTAACTCTTTTCTTTAAGGGAACTTTGTACCATAACAACTTTGACACTCAGAGTTTATTCTATTGCTTGGTAACAGTTGGTATTAAAAGCTTCCAAGTGACATAGAATAGATTTGGCCAATAAAATGTTTCTGTATAATATACTCATTATTAGTAGTAATTTTGATAAAAAGTCAAATATTTAGGCAGCAATCATTTGAATGTGGAAATTAGTAGGGTGATGATCACTGTTCTTGCAGTCATTTTCACTGGGATACAAAGATGTTGGATTAACAATAATTTATAACAACATTATATTTGAGATTGCAGGAACAAAAATTCTGGGAATTCACATGCTTTCAGAATATTATTATTTCTGCCACTTATGTGCCATAGTTCCTGATATATAGGGTTGAAGAACTAAATCTAATGATTTTTCTCTAACGGCCCTTATCTTCTGCTGGACAGCTGTGAGGAGAGACAGGATGGAATTGAGCTGTGGGCTGTGGGACATGGCTGCAGAATTCCATGGCAGCCCAGAGAAGATTGTCTCTGCCTCATGCTGGGGTGAGGAAGGGACATGCAGCAGAGCCCTGCAGAGAGGAGCCTGCTGGAAGCTGAGTGGCAGGTGAACAGTGCAGGATCACCCCATGCAAGGACATTAAGAATGAGTGCTGCTGATGTGGCCATGTGTGATAGGTCCCTTAGTGAGAATTGCCAAATAGGGAAATACTGTGTCTCCAAGAAGTGTGTAAAACCAGCTCGTTTCTTTGAAAAAACAATTCAGATTCCCTTCCAGTCTGAGTCCACTCCTCAATCATTTACAGGCAACAAAACACTCCTTCCAGTTGCAGTTTAGGAGCGTTACTTTCTTCATGTAAGTTGTTTGGTTGAAGTGACAAGATAAAAATGTTATGCCTGCAAGGTTAGCTTGGGTATCCTGATACACATTCCATTATTTTATTTATCTTTTCTTCTTCTTGGCAGTGGAGGAGATGAGCTGTACTAAATTACTGCCTTCTTGCCTGGTTTCTCTTCCCCTAAGATCTTCGGAACCTAATGACCAATTTGAAAGTGGATAGGGGAGCATATCTGAGATAATTGCTTTTCTACATGCTTTACGAAAATCAGCTGCTGGGTAGATGGGAGATCCAAATTACTATCCCTGCTGAGGGAATGGCAGGAAAGAGCAGAGCTGCAGTGAGTTCTCTGGCTGGTCATGCCCAGAGTTACATGCAATTGCAACATCTTTTTTCTTTTCCTCGATTCTGTCAGGAAATTTAAGCCACAAACACCAGAGGTTTATGTCCAAAAAGGAGACAGAGGAGTCCTTTAACTTTATTTGAATAAAGGGAGAGGCCATGGGGCATTTCCCCTGGGATCTCTCAAATTTTTGGAGGACACAGCCTCCTTTTTATCCCAATTTCCCNTCCCTCTCTCTTTCCTCATTGGCTGAGGTACTTGACAGGTACAGACTTCCCTAACACCTGATACCTAAGATTCCCCTCTAATGTATAACTTCCCATTTAATTTTAAATTCTTATGGAATTCATGGCTTTTCCCCATTGTTTCTTTCATCTTTCAATATCCAGTTTCATTTATCAGCAAACCTACAGTTTGTTTGCAAAGGCAAATATCTTTTTTCCATTCATCAATCAGTGGAATCTTTCCCATTGTTTCTTTCATCTCTCACTGCTAGTTTTATCGACCAGCAGACCCACAGCTTGTTTGTAAAGACAAATCTGTCTTTCCTATCAATTTTGTAGTGCAAAAGACCAAATGCTGATTTTGTGAGCAGGGAGATGGGAAGCTTAGTGGACAAAGGGCATCAAGTAAGGGAAATGCTAAGGGCATAAAGCTAGCAATTAATGGAATTGCTTGATTCTTGTATGAGGCTATTTCATTGTTAATGTGTTGACATCAGTAATTTATTTAAAAAAATCAAAGTAGTAAGGCTTGAAAGCCAATAGGATTTGAACACTGAAGACTTGTTAGTAAATCACACTTTAAATTCAAAGAATCACAGAATAAGCTGAATTGGAAGGGACCCTCAAGGATCACCAAGTCTAGCTCCTGCCCCTGCATGGGACACCCCAAGAATCCCCCGACAGGCCTGAGAACATTGTCCAAACTCTTCTTGATCTCTGTCAGAGAGAGAGTGGTACTGTGACCACTTCCCTGGGAAGCCTGTTCCAGTGCCTGACCACCCTTTGGGTGATTTTTTCTAATATTTAACCTAAACCTCCCCTGACACNGAGTCATGAAATTATCTGTAATTTTAGCCCTTTACATTTTTGGGATGTTTTTCTTTGAGAGTATCTTGCTTCCAGAGAACAAGATGGTGGATGCTGCTGTGACCTAACCATAGAGGGTCACAAATATTTAATGTTTATGACTAGAATATTACTGACAGTTACATTTTTTATTGTGAAAATTTATTATTGGGTTTCAGCTGACTGACTTGCTGTAGTATTTCCCACTGGTACAAACTCCTGCCTTCATAGTCTTTACTTCAATGCCAGGCATCACACAGAACTCAAATGGTACACCCTCAGTATGAGTGGCTTGCATCAAAATCAATAATAGTGGCAA
>VZTT01001891.1:9619-22256 GCA_013400855.1 Buphagus erythrorhynchus
ATTTTTCATTGCAAAGGGAGCTCGTTCCCAATGGAGAGTTTTAACAACCTGGATGTAACTTCTAGGTCCCTGTATTTCTTTGGGAAGCCATTTAATAACATTTTAATAGGTGAAAGAGAAAGATCTCCAGGATGAAAATTAATTTTGTTCAGCCACAGAAGTTAGAGGTTCTCTCTTTGACACTGAAACCAATAATTTCAAGTAGGCTTGTTTCAAAGTCAACATAGAGACTTGCAGATATTAATATTATCCCATCCCAAATAGTTAACCAGTTTTTCAGCAGCTGTGAGGAGCCCTATACAGAAAGTACACATTTAAGAAAAAAACACATTTTCTAATTCTCAAAATATTTTATATAAACATGTCTGATCAGCCCCCTTCAAAGGAGAATATAATTGATATTAAAAGTGGCAATGCTTTAGGCTCAGATGGATTCTGATTACACATTATCAAATATTTAAAACAAAAGGCTGTAGGCTCTTGCGCAAAGGTAATGTGGGGGGGAAAAAAAGATGATGGTCTTTCAAGTTTATATACAAACATATATTTCAGTGAGATATAATTTACTGTACTAAAAATATGCATCTGATAAATTGTAGATATTACAATGGGATTAAAAAGGGAAAACTTCTGAGAAATTCAGGCTCAATTAAGTTCCTGTCATTCACTTCAGTGGCAAGGGGTCACGTTGCATCTGGGGTCAATGAACACAAAAAAAACACAAACAAAACAAAACAAAACAAAAAAACCACTCAGGAAAGACAATTAAAAAATGCCACCATTTAGGGTGGGACCTCAGAGACAAAATCCAAATCCATTTAAGTAGCAAGACACTAAAACTGCAGTAGCTGGCATATCATAGACACAATTCATGGGATGTGTTACCAAGGAGATAATGTTAATAGGGAAGAAACAAGAGAGTAGGAGGGGAATTAAGTAACTATTCTTTCTGCCTGTCGAGTCAGTTGTGTTCGTGTATATGGAAGGATAAATAATCTATTTTTAAAAAGCAGCGAAAAGCAAAGCTCTATTTTAAATATAGCACTGCAGAGCTGAAGCTTTAGCTCAGTGCAAGGGTTTGTCAAAGAAAACAGCTCAGGCAGGAGGGTTTGTCTCATTTGTTCCTCCCCTCCCTGAACACCTTTTATTTATGAGAAGATGAGTACAAACCGTTTAACAAAAAGCAATTTTTGATAAAAAATAATGGATGCCTGGAGCTCCCAGCACTTCCTCCTGTCCCCAGAGTGACAGCTTAGTGTTAGTGTGCTCAGCCTCTGAACAACCAGCAGCTTTAGGTGCACTCCCAGATATGAAACCCTCATGCTGCAGCAAGGAAAATCTGAAATTTCTCACTCCCCACGACTAATTATTAAATTACTGTATTTATTGAAAGGCTGACAAAACAAAATGCCCTTTTGAAAGCTGACTGCTTGGAGATATTTCAGCTCCAAATGGATACACGGTGCTTTTTTTTCTGGACAGAAATTAACGGGAGCTATTTAGATTTAAGGAAAATTTCTCATCCAATAGGTGGTGCTAGCAAGTTCTCCAGTTATCTAAATAGCTGATATAAGTATTTCTAAAAAAAAGGAAAAAAGACAGGAAAAAAACCCTGAAACCAACTAAGAGGAACCAAACCCAATATTCTGCAACATCAGGCTTCCAAAATACAGTTATATTTACTACCTTAGGATTGTTGCTTTTCTCCAAAATGACCGAGTTTCTTTCATTTAAAAAATTCTCTAATTTTTTCATCAAAACTGCATCTGATAACACCAACCTTTGTGTGGCTGCATGATACCAGTGACCAAATATCCTACTTTCAGATTTCTGCTCTATTTCATATGTCCATCATTCCTTAAAGTGAAAGGGGATTTAATACTCCTACAAAATTTCATAGTGGTATTATATACTCTCTTTCAAGATTTTTTCTAATCTTCCAATTGTAAAATATTATTGAACACAGGAACTGGCTGCTTAAGAAATGCATGAAACATGAAAACTAGGTCCAAATCCCCTATTTTTAGATGTCTTTTCATTATGTTAATCTTTCCTTCAAAAGATGAAAGGTTCACATTTATTCAGCTACAAGGCCAAGACTAAGGAACATTTTCATGTGAGCTCTGTACCACAAGTGAGAAAAGTCACTCTGGTTTTCATGAGATGAGAAAGAGATGGTAGAAGATCAAGGTAGAGCCAGTTTGTGGCAAAATACTCAGTGAATGATTGGATTAAAACACCAGACCACCCCAAACATCGATGGCAGAAAGAATAAAAATAATAAAAAAAAATTGATGATGTCGAAATACTTGCATTCAGAATATTTCAGCTTGTCATTAAATTTCAAAAAAAGCATTTAATCTAAAAAAATATTAAGTCTACAATATGTACAATGCAATATTTTAGATTTTAAAAAATTTTCAGGTCCCAAAACATTTATTTTTGCTTTTTCATCCAGTTATTATTTACATTGCACAAAACCTTCTTCATATTTTTGCCCATTTTTATCATTTTTTCAACATTAGTGGGACACTAAGTACAACTTCACAGAAGTCACTGAACTTCTTTGTCTGTGTGACTAAACTATAGCCTTCAGATACTGAATTTATTCATTAAATTGCCATTTCTCAGCTCTTACATCATGAAATGGGGCAAATTCCTGAATTTTCCTGTGTACTAAGTAACAAATGGCACTAACACGAAAGCAAGCACAATGTACTTTGATAATTCATTTCCCAAATGACACTTATAGTGCTGCTTATTTATGATAATATTTCTTACAGTAAGAGTAAATGCCCTTGGGCATATTTTTATTACTTAAAACTCCTTTGCTTTTAAAAGACCTCACTGCAGCACTCCTCTGTTGAATTTTTGCTAAGTGGCAGGGAAACCACCATTTTTCTGTTGGGCAAATAAGCAAAAAATTGATTTCTAAGGTTTCTTGCATCTTTTAAGAGCACTCTGGCTTCCTACAGTGCTTTAGATCCAACTGCTCCTGAATATCTTTGAATCACTGGCATCACAACAACTCCTGAGAAGCAGGGAATAAAGATAAAAAAAAAAGATAAAGAAAAAAATCATTTAAAAGAACCCAAAAACATTAAATCTATATTTCACCCATTGCTGAAGCCTTCCCCACCTCAGTTCAGGGAGAAGAGAGTATTTGTGGCAACACTGAAAGACAACAAGTGAAGCTTATCCCATGCAGCCAAAAGAGTGATTTAGAAGAGAGGAATGCATTTCCCAGAGTTAGAGAGGTTGACATCCCAAACCTTGCAAAGAAGCACAACTCATGACCATAAATAGGTTGGATGCTGTAGTTTTCAAGCTACTGTTCATGAGGCTCAGTGCCAATGCTTAAGCACGTGCTGGGGTCCAAAGGGGAAGTCTGCTCACTCAGCTCCTCATCCCTGGACACTTCCCATCCACCTCAGCTCCACTGCAAACCAGCCCTGGCTCTCCTGCAGGTTTGTCCTTCACCCTGGATAAGACATCCTCCACCATGTCACCCTGATTTTTTAAGATGTTCAATGCCTTCTGATGTTTTCATTCCTGTTACCAACTTTCTCACACACTCTCTGTAAACAACTCATTGTTTTTCATTCTTTCATGTAGGTGGAGAAAGTTGATGGACTGTTAGTTTGTCCAGTGTCGTTGGAGAGGTGGCACTGTCACCCTCCAATCCACTGTCACCTTTGGAAAATTATATATATGGAGTCAGAAATTAAACTCTCTCTCTTTTTCACCTTTTGAGTTGCAGTGTGCACGCGTCGTGTTTTCTCGTGTCCTACAGTGACATCACCATGCACAAGAGGTGTGGCAGAAATATATAATTAAAGGCAAGAAAAATGCAAGTGCACCCCCTTGGCAACGTCCACAAATTATAACTGAACCACAGTTTTGATTTTATTTGCCCATTATCTTCAAAGAAAACAGGAGCCCTGCAATATTCAGCTTCTCCGCAGCCCCAACATCCTGAATATTATTTTTTGTTCAGCATTTCCTCAAGACTGCAGCACACTCTGATGTGGCTGCACTGCTCTCAAAAAACCCCTGTTGATCTCTGCTGCACTCCCCAGCTGTTGAGCACCTGCATTTTCACTTCTGGGAGATGGTAACAAGTCTCCAACACCTTGGAGAGCAAAGGAACTGCTCTATAGCCATGAATAGTTCATGCAAGGATCATAGTTCACACGAGAATCTGACTTAGCTTGCAAACACAGGAGTAAGATCCAACAGTATTATGCAGTCAAGGTGTATGTTGGTGAAAATGCTGCAGTTACCAAATTGAAACAGCTTCATTACCTTGTTTGCAGTTTTGGGTTTGTTTGTTTGTTTTTTTTTATTTTAAAGAAACCAGTAGTTTTTTTTAAATGGAAAAACATAACCTGCTCCTACATGTCACAAGTAAGAAATCAATGGACCCCAGATATTCCAAGGCAAATTCAACATATACTGCTCCTGGTTTGTTCCACACTTCATTATTTGCAGAGCTGTGATGGCTCTACCTTTTCTTATGCCAAATAGGCTGACACTTTCACAATGTTCTTCATAACCTGAAGCTGTTTGAGCTGCACTTCCAGACCAAAGGCCTGAAAACAGGCTGGTGTTTGTACTGCTGAAGAAAAAAGGTGCAGCATTTATGGTGCCAGTCAGAAATCAAGGACACCAAAGGCATTTTTCTGCTGCACCAGAACCTTCCTGTTCGCCTCTGCTCATTTGCTTTCCCTTCTGCCTGTCAAATGAACAGTAGAATCATCCAAACCTGAGAATATTCTTTACACATCACCAGCAAAAGTTGTTATCAAAATACAGCAGACGTTTTCCTCTTTTACTTCTGAGTTATTGGTATCAAGAGTATTCCAGAGCCCATTCCTCTTGAGATTATCAGTAATATTCTTCCTCAGGTGAGGATAAAATATATCAAACTGTTTAGAACTCTGAATACCTCTCTTAACAGGAACCTATGAATGACCCTGATCTTCGAAAAGCAAGAAAGAAAGAATGTGCTTGCAGTAACTAATGGGTTAACTAAATTCAGAAATGGCGTTGAATTCAGTCTTTATAAAACAGTTTTAATAGCATCTTTCATAGACCTCAATTAGCAGACTTAAAATAATTGGCAACAGACTCAACTTGCAGTTTCACACCACAATTAAAATGTATCTACAGCTAGAGACACCTGCATCACATTACCTTAGATGTGTACAGATTTAGCCAGAACCATTTGGTAGCCATGATCTCAAATGGCCTAAAATCCTTAATTTCTATGGCAAATCACTAAACTTACAGGTTGAAAAGAAGACTTTAAACCAGCAAAGACCCACAGCATGTTGGTCCTGCAGCCAAGCCACTGTGAATCCCCTCCCTGCCTTCTACACACTTAATGCACAAACTGTACTTGTCTCACAACCTCTTTATTGCTCAGGAAGCTTCTGTCTGCCAGGCACAGCTCCATCCATTGTGGTGCTGCTCTACAGGGCAGACACATTTAGCACATAATCATTCAAAGGTGCCGAATTTTAATAAACCATATTTTTCAAACCAGTCCACTCTGTTAGATGGAAACCCTTTAAGCTTGACTGGCAAGTTGACAATTTGGCATCCCGTCATTTTAATGAGCTACATAGCTTTTGAACAGAGTTTAATTAGAATTGGCTATACTACACACACTGCCCTGCAGTTTATAGTACAATTTTCAGGTCAGATGCACCTATTAGCACTACCTTTTGACAGTCACAGCTCTCCCAACCAAACACTCTAAATATTACAGGCTGCAAGAGCCACTAGATAGCAGCAAATCGAGCTGTGTGCTCACCAGCACGGGCAGTGCCCTCTCCCCCACCCACCCCTGCATGCACAAGCTGTGCTCTTAGCATTCACTCTGCAGCCTGTGCAGAGGAACACTTGGAAAAGGAGCACAGCACAGGAAAAAACATGGGATTTCCACAGCCCACACGTGCACTGTGAACACACACATGATATACCAGCTGCTAACAGGTATCAGCAATCTCAGGAAGAGAAACACAGGCTGGCCAGGTGCTGGGCTCACCTGGCTGCTGGTGCAGAGGGGGCAGGCAGGGCTGGGAGAGCTGAGAGGAGGAGAACCTCCATCCTCAAGGGAGCTCATCTCTGTGTCCCAGCAAGGAGGGGCTCCTCCCCACCCCTAGTGAATGGAGAACACCCAGGCAGCCCTCTGATCCTCACCACAACAGCCTGGGCTCCCTGTCCTGCACAGGAGCATCCTCTTAGAGGTGGTTTGCTCTAAGGACAGCAACCCATGCTGGCCAGATCAACTCCTGTGCCCTTTCCAGCTTAGCAATGAGTCAGGCTTTGCAGGTAACACACCCCATTCCAGTGATCTCGTGTGATTCCCAGAACCAGAGAACTGAAGACAGAGGTTTCTTCACCCTGGTTTTCAGTTCTTTTGCTGCTTTCCATACTGTGCCACAGAAGGCACCAAGTGGACTTGCACTTTGATGTTTTCCTGGATGTCAAAGCTGGTGATGTGCTTGAAGAAACCTTGTGAAATAAAAGCCTCAAAGGCTTTAGGAACAGGCATTTCCTAGCACATGTGAATGTAAGAAAAAGTATCCATAGAGGAAAGAGCAGAGAGCTGGGCAGAAATTTACTACAGCTTTGACAGCAAAGACAGAACAAGAGAAAAGGGAGAATTTCACTGCCTCCCATAAGAGGCCTTGAAGAGATGAGATCAAAGGAACAAAGCTGGTGTGGTGACATTGCACAGCTCCTGTCACCTGCCCTGGGACAGCTGGGTCAGGGCTGTCCCTGCAATCTCTCAAGCAGTGTTTTGTTGCTCTTTGTGACAACCTCTGAGGAGACATGAAACGCTCAGACCTTCACTCCCCACGGTGGAGAGGCTCCATAAAGCATCAGTAAAGTCAATACTGGTTTGAAATACTCAGCTCTGTGGCAGGAAAACCCAAAGGTGAGCTGCTCCACTCCACTGGAGGGAGGAAGCAAGCTGCCAGGAAAGATCAATGAGGAATGAATTGTTTCCTGTTGGGGATGTTTACATTTTAAGCACTCTGACCATAAAGGAAGTGACTGAAATTAAGACTGACATACACTTTGGGAAGCAGCAATCCCTCACACCACAGACTCACCCTGAGCTCTGTGTTGACAACCACATAAAACTGCAAATTTTTCACATCAGAAACAGAGTTTTTGCAGCTCCAGGGTGTTCAGGGCTTTGAACTTGAAGCAGCTCTCTAGAATACATCTTGGGAAAAGATGGTACACTGTTATGAGGAATGACTGACATAAAAAGGATAAGAAAGACTTTCTGGCAGTTCTGTCTTCCACAAAAAGAATTGTGTGTGCTCATGCAGGTGCAATTGCTGTATGCAGGTGGGTGTAAAAATGCATGGTAGCTGTGGGTATGTGCAGGCAGGGAAGAAACAGAAAAGAAAAAAATATTATTACTAGAAAAAAAAATCAATTTACAGATGTTTTTCCATAACGTATCATTAGTAAAGGATACAATACTAATGAAAAAATGAAAAGCAAGTTAAAAGTGCTACATGTGGAGGAATCGTGAGAGAAATCAAAAGAGCAGCAATGGATCTCTTCCATGTCCTATTGCAACTCCAAGTTATTTTACCATCCCAGATAAAAAAAAGTTCACTGCCATTGCAGAGACTACAGACTTGTCAGTACATGCAATATAATTAGAGCTAAATTTCAGGTTATGGATCAACAGCAATCAGGCCACAAAATGCAGATGCTCACTACTGGAACTACTGGAAGAAACAGCTGGTAAGATTTTATTATGCCACATTCATACCCTCAGGAATCCACCCTCAACCTTCAGGGGACTGAAACGACATCTAAGCTGAAATAAATCCGTAAATTGAGGGTACAAATACATCCCTTCTTGAACTCAAATCCCAAAATCCAAATGACTGATCATGGAAGGAGACACACACACTGGGTAAGGCTTTTTTTGATGTTCTGACAGCAAAAGTCCATCTGATTCAGTCAACTAAAAATACAGCTTAAAAATGGGAGAGGTGTGACTTACTGACAAGTCTTCTCACCCACTCTTTTATAGACTCAGAACATGATAGATGGAAAATGGAAAAACATTTGGGTAAATTGTAATTAGAACTCTGCACACAAATTAGTAATGGAGCAGTGAGGGAGCTCCTGCAGTGCCACAGCTCAGGTCCCAGCCAGGAAACCCAGGAGGGGAGAGGATGAGCCAGAAGAGTCCCCACCAAGGGATTCTCCTTCACCTGCAGTGCTGCAGAGCTGGTCTCAACAGAAAACCTTTCAATAATGTCAGCAAATAAACGTGAAGCCTGTTCTCACACAATTATTTTTACTTCCCCCCCCCTTTTTTTTTTTTTTATTTTGACAACTTTTAAGATGGGTTTTTCAAAGCCACCCAATCTGTGACTCCAGATCCTTTAGGCCACTTGTAAAATCTCCCTCTTGCTGTCTGCTTTGCTTGCTTTAGCAGGAATTTCAATTGTCTCTCTCAGGAGGAGGGCTAGTAACTCAACACCTTTTGCTCAAAGTAACTAAAAAGCTGGTGTCCACTCACTCTCAGGTGTTCCTGCTCATTTTGAACATTTGGAGAGCTGTAATATCAAAGTGGACATTGTTTCTAAACTATTTTGAAAGATGATGTTCTCATTCCAAATATCTAAATTAAATCTGATCTTTGCATAACGTATACAAGCACTAAAGAATTTCTTGTCTGTGGATGGAAGAGGCTCTTTGTTTGTTTGTTCTGCTTTTCTTAAGTTTTTATGGAGGCAAAAAAAAAAAAAAAAAGTTATTCTTTTCCAAATAACCTATTTGAAAAAGGATACAGTCCTGGACCCCAAATTCTAGTTTTGCAAAGAAATCTAGTTCACTGAGGGTGGAATCAGGTCACCATGACAGTGAAAACTGTTGAAGAAGAGCTCAGGTAAGAGAACTGGAAAATTAGAATTCTATGCCCAGAATCACATTGCACCAGAGCTGTGTTAGAACAAGTGCACAGGACACACTTTGTGCTAGCAGGAATCAGGACAACTAACACAGATTTAAATTTAGAGCAGTAGTGAAATGTATACAGGACCAAAGGAAATAAGGAAATCTGACAAATATATATACACACAAATATATAACTCAGGAATACTGCAGTGTGCAAAAGTCATTTTAGATGTTTCATCTGCTTTAGGGAGGGAGCATCCCACTTGCAGCCTTTGGTGTTTAACATTGGTTCTGCATGCCTGTACCTGGGCTGGCTAGTGCTGGGATCAGCTGGAAGCTGTCACATATTCTCCTCCAGTCTGTCCCCTTGTGCCCAAATAAAGCTGCTGACAAATCCCATCTGTCCCTGCAGCAGGTGAGCCTGGCCTTTTTGAACAGGACCACAGGACATCTTTTATGAGTAACACAGTGGTGCTAGAGCATGACAGCAACAGGCAGAAAACACAGACTTGAGACATGAGCTTTACCTGAGTCAGGGACAGAGAGCTTTCTCACTGTTGATGCACACAGCAGGAAAATGCATCATGGCAAGCTCAACATTCTCCCCTTGAATACCAAGTGGGTTCAACCCCAAGCAAATCTTGAATGCATTTCCAGTGTTGGGAAATCAACAATCCAATCCAGCATTTTTCATTTCAGGCCAGAACTAATAAACAGCTCTTAAAATGCAGAGGAAAATGCCTTCTCAGGGAATTACAGAATCACAGAATCATTTAGGTTGGAAAAGACCTTAGAGATGGAGTCCAATCTTCAAGTACCACCTTGTCAACAAGACCTTGGCACTGAGTGCCCCATCCAGGTGCTCCTTGAACACCTCCAGGGATGGTAGCTACACTGCCTGGGAAGTCCATCCCAAGATTTAACAAGCTTTTCCCATTAAGTTGTTCCTCCTGATGTCCAGCCTGAACTTCCCCTGGCACAGCTTGATGCTCTGCCCTCCTGTTGCCTGGGACAAGAGCNCAAGGAAAATAATATTGGCAAATATCTGAGGAAAGAGAAAAGTCCCACGAGTAGCTAGTCAGTGAACCAACCACAAAAATCAATACACTAACAGCAATTGTGTGCTTCAGAAATTGCAGACTACCTGCCAAGGCATGGTGGTCAAAGGAATTTGAATTATATTTATAGTCTTCTAATAAGCATTCTATTCCATGTTGCAAGATTTCATAACAGTAAATGCAATTCTTCTTGCATTTTTTTTCCATACCTGTCCACTCAGAATGACAAACAAGAACACACTGTAGTACCTAAAACGTGCTGAAGGTTAAGGCTTTAATAATTAAATATTTCCAGCAATTGTTTGAAGATGTTAAAAAATGCTCAGAATTGTTGCACTATTTATGTTTGACACTATCCATTGACAAGAAAACCCTTTAGTGTGATATTAGTGGGAACTCTTGCAACCTGAGATGTTGCTTATTCCGTGTGCTTGTGATGTTTCATGTCACATTCCAGGGATTAGATCTCCCATGATGGATGCTCAGTGTACAGCCAGAGAACAGGCTGTGAGTGTGCTGCAGACCAAGGCTAATCCCTACAGATGAGAGAGGCAGCAGACACTTCAACTATTTCTCTTGTGAGGCATCAAATCAGCTCGGGAAATCAACAGCAAAAGGAAGATGTTCCTGCATGGTTCAACACGATGAAAAATTTTGTTTCAGATTAACCAGACTCAAAATTAAATATTTTGCTTTTTCTTCCAAATAAAACAAAACACTGGTAACAGTCTTTTGAAAGAAAATTTAAGTTTTTCAAAAGACAAGTTTTATTTCAAGCAATGTTTCTAGAAAATGTTGCAAGAAATAATAACAAATACCGAAGAAAACCTCTTTCATTTGCAAACTGCTTGAAAGTGTTGCAAAACCTAATCCTCTCAAGAGATATTCTGTTCCTAAACTATAAAAACAAATCACTTTTGTGATTCTCTCTAACAAAGAGAGTTTCTGAATTGGAAGCTGCAAGAGCAAGTACAATCAAAAATTTAATTATATATCTCAACTTTTACAGTAAGCTGGATCAAATATATTTTATTTGCTGTCAGAAAAGTTCAGATGTATGTCTTATAACATGCCAGCAACCTTAGTATGTGTTCCCAAAGCATGATTTGAGAACCAGATTTAAAACAGAGGAATGTGTGAGATGCCCATTGCTATGTTAATAGATGAGTATCAAAACAAGTGTCCATCATGAAATATTGCTGCTGACACATCATAACACAAAACAAGCCAGAAAGATGTCATGGATAGAAACAGGGCTTAGCAACCAAAACTAAGTGGAAAAAATAGGAAAGAGATTTTGCAGAGGGCATGTCACCAAAAGGCTTTTTCACTGTTGTGACAATAGTTGTAACAAATAGTCAAGAAATCCTTAAAGCTGCAGATACCAGGAGCCCTTTCATTTCCCATTCCTTATGTATCCCACTTGGAAAATGTCCATTTAATTTTGGCTTCATGCCTCTCACCCCAAAACAAAAACTGAACAAAAGAATGTCTTTTCCTGTATATATCTGTGCTATCTACCTTTTAGTTCTGCACCCACAATTTCTAGTACCATAGGGGAAAAACCTTCTATTCCTTCCACAAGAGATTCCTCTGAAAGACAGTCCTCAGAGCCATGAGAATATTTATGGTGATTAAAGTATGCTTAGAGAATTGTTTTCCTTGGTTTAAGTTCAACTTGGATTGCAGCTCAGCTCCCATTCTGAAGAAAGGACTCTTGAACCAAAGAAAACCCCAAATAAAGCTTGTTAGGAGCAGCTGTCTCTTTAGTTCAGACATTTTGACTTCAGCATACTCACAAAAACAAGTTGTGCCAGACACTCAGGGTATAAACATTTCAAAATCAATCAAATCAGAGTTTACCATAGGAGTTAGAACAATATTTAGGTAACAGCATTATGACCAGCTTAAAGGTTGACTGTGCATTTCATTTTATGTTTAGCAGGTCCCTTAGCTAGTCTCACTTTTAGTGCTGAGGTAATAGGATCTTTTTTGCTAATTAAATCTTAATATGCAACAAAGGAGAAGCACAGGAAAACAATTCCATTTTGGGGCTTCATGTAAACAGCTCTGTCCAAAGACAATTAAAGTGGGAGAAATCTACCACCAGCCTTAATGTTCTAATGAGAAAGGGGATAAACCACAGAGCCACTGAAACCTGAGTGTGATAAACCTGCTTAGCTTCATGTCCAGCTGCAGACCACCAGGCCAGTGGAGCATTATTTTATAACCAGAGTGTTTCCCATTTCTAGAAATATCTGTCATCTTTTTTAGCTAATTTCATAGAAATACCATGCCAATGACGTAGCAAGTGTTAAATGCTAGTACAGAACTAAACAAGCATTTGGTAAAATGTGGTGTTGCTAATTCTATTAATAGCACAATAAATTCTCACCTGGATTCACATCCAGGAGTCAAGGCACTTCATGACACACCACAGAACAAAGTTTCTTTACAAAGAATCAGTTCACAAAAACATGAAAACAAGGGAATACAGAAAGGAAAGAAAATAGAATTGGGCAAGCCATATAGCCACTTTTTCACCTAGTAAGGAGATGTGAGCAGCCAGATTCTCCAGGAGAATGCCTTGGGAAGATGGGATAAGTGAAGGCTCATCATGGCTGTAAGACTTT
>VZTT01001892.1:6192-16812 GCA_013400855.1 Buphagus erythrorhynchus
GTCCAAATGGAGTCAGATCCATAGCTCAATTTGCTGCATTTTGAAGTAGAGGATGTACAGGTATTGCTTACTGCAGGCATGAATGAAAATAGAAGGAACTATACTACTCCTAATACAATTTGAAAACTAAAATTTAGTAAATTAAAGAGAAACTGAATTTCTGAAGTGAAATCTATTTTTCTTTACTCTTTCTATACTAAACTTGATGAGTTAATTCATCACATGGGGAAGCCAAAGGACAAGATGAGTTGCATAACTTTATCAATAACATCAGGAGCAACACAAGCTGTTATTGGTGTCCAAAATGCATTTCTGTGGGAATAAGTCTCATTCCTCACCCCCAAAAGATCCCTGCATGCCTTGAATGCTGGTGGGGTTTTAGGGTTTTGTTATGTTCTTCAGATGCCACAAATGATCAGAGTTCTCAGGTAAAGGTATTAGACTTGGGGTATTAGACATGGCTCAAGGTAGCAAATCCAACCATTCCCTCCTTATGTTCTTCAGAAATTGTTCCCAATTCCTACAAAGTAACTGAAAATTAAAACATAAAGGATATAAGACAAGCAGATCCTTGGCACTGAATTCAGTCATTGTTTGTTCATCTAAAACCAGTTATCCCTACTCTTTACATTTCCCAGTGCTGCAGGAAGACTTTTTATCTTTTTTTTTTAAATGTCTAGAAAGATGAGATTCAAAGGAATATGGCCAACAGACAGCACATTCCAGCTGTGGGGAACACACACACAGTGTAGTAAGGATGCTAGTAATGCCAGAGATAATTTGGGCTATTTTCAGATATGCATTGGGCATAATTTTTATTCTGGTCCCTGCTTGGGGTGTCTATCTGAGAGTGCACCAGGTGCATATTAACTATGGATAAAGTACTTCCAAGCTATTATGCCAAAGCAGCAGCTTGTTACAGCTTTCATTTCACTGCTTTTATTGTTACTGGTGGTGAGAGAAGTAAAAATCAGTGAAATGGCACAAGCCACTGCTGGGGAGGCTCCTGTACATTTTAAATTCTGCAGGGGTTAGGAGGACAGACCTGGAAGGACAAAGGCTGTTTACAAGTTGCTGGGATCACAAATTCCCACTGAGATTCCAATTTCCAACACAGTTAAGAGACAAACCCTGGCTTTTCAGAAAGCAGCTTAAATTGCCAGGTCAAACAGGTGCCAAAGCAGAAGCTGGGCCAAAAAATATGAGCTTGCCACAAAAATGTCCTCATGTCCTAACTCTCCCAAAGGAGTGCTTGTTAGTTTGTGTGAGCACATACCTTTTGAGAGCAGAGTGAGCAGGAATGTTTATTTTTGGGCTCTGGAAAGGGCTCCATATCCCTTCCTATTTCTCTGTGTCCTCACCAAACATTTCACTTTCTCCTAAGAGAAACAGTGGAACTTTCTTAGCGAACTAAAAATGTATTTGAAATTTCTTAAACACTTTCCCATTTTGGAGATCCAAAAGCAGCTGTAGAGCCTGTGATGCTGACAGAAGGTATTGTTCACCTTCCCTACACATCACTTCTACACCGTGTTTAAACACAGGGGAACTTTTCTAACATCATAAAAGACTTTCATCCATCTCCTAACCAGAAGAGCTAGGAAGTACCAATTCCATTNCCAATTCCATTTTTCCATTTCATGTAAGTTTCTCATATTTTTTTCCTTTTTTTTTTGGTTTGGGCTTTTTTGGTCTCTGATTAGAACAGAGCACAGCCCCTTCCTGCAGTGACTCTTGTAATTATAGAAGTCACACCTATGAGACCAGGTTAACCTGCATGAGAGATTTCCCCTTTCTTCTATCTGGAAGCTCCTCCACAAAGTTTTCCCAACACAAATGCAAGTTCAGACTGACAAAATTGAAACAAAATTTATGTCAAGGGAGCATATGGCTCCTATATCCCCTGTTAAATTTTGGTTTTAGCAGCTGGGAGAGCTGAGTTCCTGCTCAGAGAGCTTCAGTGCCCTGAGCACACCAGTTCCTGGAAATGACTGGGAGCTCATTTTCATTAATTCTTGTTGAATGTTTTTGTTAGAGCTGGCACAGTGCTTAGAGCACCCAGCCCAAGGACCTATTTTATCACTTATTGGGAGGGGCATGCTTTTGATGCTGAAACAGCCCATAGATGCAGAACCCTAAATGTCAAAAGAGAAGCAGCAGCCAGGCACTGGCACTTGAGACACAAGATAAAATAGAGTAACTTCCAGAGCATTTTATCCTTTGGCAGCAGAATAATCATGTTTACAACATAACACAGGAGGATAAGACAGAGTCAGAGCTGCATTAGCTACCCAACAAGAAAATTGCTTATAATGACATTGTCTTTAATTGTCTCTTAATGTGCATTTTACACCACTGCTCTCTGTTGAACAGAACCCAAGTTTTTTATGGGTGTGCAATGGCCCTTCCAAATCCATCAATAGGAGATGGTGTCTCACTTAGGTCATGTGGTTTGTGCTCGTGGAACAGCACCTGCTTTTACTGCAAGATGTTCTCAGATTTTACCAGGAAGTGTTGACTGGCCACAACAGGCAACAAAATGAAGATGGGGATCTGACAAGATGAAAAGCATGGCTTAATGCCCTCTCAAAATTGAAAATATTTACCAAATTCAGCACTAATATATTTTCCAGTAGTTTGAATCTAAATTGTTTTGTGTTGCTATTGTCCCAGATTTCAATAATTTATTTCAATTCCTCTCTCCTCTGGTGAGATGAGATTTGGAAAAGCCACTACTACAGCTGACATGTGTAGCAGGGACATGTTTGTGGACAAAGGGTAAAGATTCTTCACTTTTGGGAAGATGGAATTTAAATGTCTTTTCATTATTTTTCCTTAATTAACTTCCATGCAAGGAAAAACAGTTCTAATATAAGGCAAAAAAAAAAAAAAGAAGAAGAAACTCTCAAACTTTCATCATCAGACTATTGCAAATTGAATAAGAGAAAGTAATTAATTTTCCCAGCATTAAAATTTTCCCCTAGATTTTTTTCGTTGTCCAAGTCTGGGGAGTTACCCTTCCCAGCTGCCAAATCCTTAAGTGTAATTTTCTACTTTCTTAGTCAAAAAGAGTGTTTGGTAGCCAACAAGAAAAAGGTGAAAATCCACAAATAGTCCTGGGTTTTATACTAATACTTTTAGTTTCCACAGGTAAAATCAATTATAATTTGTACAAAAATTCTACCTTCAAAATACCCTGAAGGCAGAAAAAGCCAGTGACTTCAAAAAATTAAAATTGATTACCAAGATTTCTTCTTCTTTGAAGCACTACCACCAACTTTCTCAGCAGATAGGACCAATCATTTTAATCCTTCTGCTCCTTATTCTCAAAATAGAAGTAATTATATTAATTTACCAAAAAAGGATGGGATATGGCTTTTTGTATTAAAGACAGTGCAGTACTTGAGGAAGTATTTTTTGAAGTCAAGCTGCTGGACATTAACAGATAATTTGAAGAGCTGCAAATCAGTGTCATCTTCATTAAATGGAGGACTAAGAAAAATATTTGTATTACTCTGCTATGTGTTTCCATAACCAGATTTCTGAAAATAAGCTTCTGACTCATGTTTAAATATTTAGAAAGGCAGTGTGGTTTTAAAAAGCACTGATCTCAGTAGCTACCCACCTGGGATGATGAAAGATGTAGGAGCCTAATTTTCATCACACCTTTAAACTTTACTTAAGGCCTGGTCCTAGATATTCTTCTAATTATATCACTTGAATTTTCCATCATTTGAGCACCTCAAATATTTGACTTTGCAGAGAAGTGCAGATGAACATTCAAACACCAGTTAGCCTTTTCCCCCTCTGTGGGCATGGCAGTGGATGAGAAGAACCATCTGCCATTACTCCTTGCCTCACTCCACTTCCATAAATGTTCCATAAATGTTCCATAATTGTTCCATAAATGTTCCATAAATGTTCCATAAATGTTCCATAAGTGTTCTGGGATCAGAGGCACAACCTGAGCACAGAGGAGCCCGAGTGGAGGAAGGGCTCCAGCTTTGTTGCAAGGTAAAGGAAAATATTCTTGCTCCTTGGCCATGCCATGGGGAAAAGCTCCCTGGAAACAGATCAGAGAGATTCCAAACATTCCTGCACCATCACTGAAGCTGGGTCTGCTCACTCAGCACGGGCCCTGGACTAAAGGTGGGTGGCAGAGGAGAGAACACCACGAGCCTGAATTATTGTTTTGTACAAAGGGAATGGCACTACAGTGAGCGAGACCAAGAGAATAAACAATCTGAGCAGGAATGCAGAATGCGTGGATGATCCTCCCCAAATGGAGACTCTGCCTGAGCCATTTTAGGTGCTTTTAGGTTTCAAAATAGCTCAGGAGTGCTCAAGTCTAAATCTGAATTTTTTGGAGAGGATTGTAGGAGCCAAGCCTCAGTGAGTGAGGGATGCCCCAGTAAAATCTGAGAAGGGGAAAACTCAGGGCCTTATTCAAAGCTGAATTTAAAAGAAGATTTCTATATTTTTCTGTTCCTTATTTTTGCACTGAATTTCAATAGCAAATGCCTTTCTGAAAAATCAAAGGAAGATGAGGATAGATGAATCTAAAGTAAACAGAGAACTCCTCCTTGTTTGTGAAAAGAGCACAGATAGCTGAAGGCAGAATCTGTACCTAAATTATTGGGACCTCTAAGTTTTAATTAATGCGTCACAGGATCCATGATCCAGCAAAACAAAAACTATTGGAGGGTTTGAGGACTGTGACTGATACCCAGCCACACATTTGCTCAGCAACAAAGACAGCAAATGCAGCTCTGCATAATGAAGCATCTCCACATCAATATGATGCACTGTCATACCACCCTGCAAAAAAGCAAAAGCCAATCAATTCACAGTGAGGGATTATCAGAACGCATTTGGGAAGCTCACAGGAAATGCTTTGAGACAGATCCTCCATCACCAAGCTGCTCTTCTACTCAGGACAGGATTTGGGCAAGGAAACCACCAGCACCCAGCCAGCCAGGGGTCTGAGGGGTAGGAAATGAGTGGTGTTGGTCACACAGTGGGTGAGCCTGTACAAACCACAGCTAACAGGGTCATGTTAGAGCAGCCAGAGAGCTGCTGTGCTCTCCACCAGGGCTTCCACCAAGAACCAGGGGCATGGAGAGCACCACAGCATCATCCAGCCTGGCAGGAAGCAGGGCTGGGGAGAGGGAGCCCACAGGGACACACACAGAGGACACAGGAGGTCCCTGCTCATCCAAGCACTTGGGCAGGGGCCAGCAGCAGCACAAGGGAGGGTACTCAGCATACAGTTCACAGACCAGCTGCTTTTTCAACTCTTGGTCTGACTAAATCAACTTGAGCTGCTTTCAGTATCTTACGTTATCTGCCATCAGCCTGTTCTCCTTTTTCCTTATCCTGAGCTGCTCCAGGCATCTCTGGAGGAGGAGGAGGAGTGCTGCACATTGTCAGGGCCACCTCTGCCCCAAGAATGATGTAGGTGATGCTTTTTCCTTTTGACTTCCAGAGCCTGGGAAGTTGGGTGCAGAACAGAGAGGAACCAGACTGTCATCTTCTCCTGCTTTAATACAGCCCATCTAGGAAGGGGCAAAAGCTGCACTGTGGTTACAGGACACAGAATGGGATGGTCATGGGAAACAAGTGGGGAGTCAGGGCTTCCTGCTGTCCTTCCATCAAGAGTGAATTTCACCTGGATATTTCATATCAGGTCCAGTAAATCTACTTTTCATTTGCAATCCATTCAAAACCTTCCCTTCAAATATCACCAGCAAGTGTCACAGCTCTGGTCCAAAGGGCACTGTCCAGACAGATCTCACTGTGCTCCTCCCAACACCATCAGATCCCAGCACAGCCAATTACTGGCACCAGACTGAGCAGGAAGTCTGCAGCTGATCTCAGTCAACAGCTTTTTTAAGAGCAGGAAAACATTTGCAGGGAAGGTCAACATGCAGAGTCACGTGGAATTGCAGACCAGAAGCTGTCCACACAAATAAAAATGGTGAGCAAATTCAACAACTATTTTCAGGCTACCTAGAAACTAGGTTTGAATTCATGTGAGATTTGATTTGCATGGCCTAGATGATGTGCTGGCAGTCTAAGAGGTTCTGAGAATCCAACACTGAAAAATTTCATCATCTGTTTTCTTTGAGAATTTCTTTAGGATTTACTACAGGGAGCTAACTTTACTTGCAGGAACAAGCCTTTAAAATCAAAGCATTTCAGAAATTGAAGAAATATGCAGATTTATTTTTGGAGGAGAATCAAGGGACAGAATGTAAAATCAGGAAAGCAGGGTAAAAAAACAGAAACAGAGAAATAAGTAGCCTTTTCCTGTTCTGAACATTTCTTAGATTCTCAAGTCCTCTGCTAGCCATCATCCAGCTCTGTGCCAAAGCCAGTTCTCATGGACTGTACACCTCAAGAGGCAGGAATGAGCAGATGATGCATCCTGGAACACAAGCTTGGCAGCAAAGAGAATGGAAAAGAATTAAGTTCACAAAATTAGACTTCATTAGGAGGCAAGAACATCTCTAGCTGTACCTGAGGAGTGAATCTCACCAGCAGCCTTCCTGTGAATGATATTAAGGATGTGGCCTAAGTGCCACATTTGAGATATGAGCATGGAGTGACATTCTGAAGGTGCAGATTTAAACAGGATTTATCTTCACTGTTATTGGTAAGCACATCTGATTTCTAAGCCCTGATATTCAAACATGGAACACTGCAGGAGGGAATAAAACCTCTTAAAATCAACTGGTAAGTATACTTATTTTGGCAAAAGAAATTAATAAACTTTAGAGCCTGTACTTGTAAAAGAAACTTGGGTTTTGAGATTTGTCACAATCACACGTGATGGAAAAGGTTGATTTCTGCATCCTTAGTTTTAGATGTCATTCTTGGTATTTTTAGAATATTGAATAGTAAAACCTCCTTTCCATTTTATCCTTGGCCTCATTTTTCCCTATGTTAGAGCTTTTTTACCTTTAACTAACCTGAAAGAGACCTTCCTTTTCCTTTCAAATATTTCATCCACTCTTTATATATCAAATCCTGTTCTCACTGAAAATATGGAATGAATCTCAATAGCATCAGTAGGATTAGCCATAGACCCCATGAATTAAACTGCAGAGGTCTGAAGAAATTGCTGACAAGCCTTTATTGGAAATACAGAAAAAGAAGGCAGATGAGCTAGTAAATCACTGTTAAATCCCCTGAAAGGCAGAGAATCTTCTGATTCAGCCATATTGTTGTCACTGTTTTAGTAGACAGTACCTCGAGCTGAACGAGGTGGGAACAGGTAATTTCCAAATGGAGACTATCCAAAGAAAAAAAAAACAAACAAACAACAAACAAACAACATACTGCAAGGATTGTTAGTGAATTAGTTCTGGAATCTGGCTACTTTTCAGTAGCAGGAGGAAGCTTTGAACCAGATCTCTGTCTCTCCTAGGAAGCCCCACACATCCACAGAGTGCATTTGTTAGCCTCATTACCCAGCTGAATTTCCACCTTAGGGAATTGTTTCTTAACTTTTTGATATGCCCAGAAATGCCTCCTCTAAAGTCATGCTGTGTATATTTTAACACAATTACTCTATTTTACTGTGGAGGGATCTTCTCATGGATTTGTTTGTTTGCTAAACAGGAAAACCCAAGTTTTACTGTTAAGATAAGAACTTCACTGGGTGAGATGTGAATGTGTGACTATTGTGCTGCACTGCCTTGGATTACACAGGCCTGGGAACTGGAGTAAAGGAAGGGGGTGAAGGATGGGGGTGGTGGAGGAAGAGAAAGAAAAAAATTTTTGGAGATATTTTGACTTGAATGAAAAGGATTTCATGATGTTTTGCTGCCTCCCCAGTGCATCTTGCTCCATATTACACACCAGCCTGGGATGATGAGCCTCTGCAGCTCTGTGATCACAAAACTGCTTGCTTGGGGCACCAATGAGGAGCAGAAATGTGGAAAGGGTAGGGACAGAAGACAGTACTTTGTACATTTCCCAACTGCTATATTGGATTGGCAGGCAAACCACCTGGAAAGCTGTGGCAGAGCCATTGGCATGAATACAAAACAGAATGTTGATTTTAATAGAAGAGAAAAAAACAAACCCCAACCAGAAAAGAGCTTATGCATCTATATTGTTGTACCATTAAACTACATTAACACCAATTCAAAAGGTGCACTCCAGGCCTTTTGCTGGTACCAAGACCTTTTATTCATTAATCTTCTTAATGCAGCCAAAGAACTTTAGAATTAAAGAATATGTTGTTGCTTCTGTGATTCTTTGGCTTATCTTTCCCAGCTCCATACATCTTGTTAGCTGATCACTATATGTAAACAACGCTCAAAAACTTTGATGAGAATGGAAGGTGTTGATTTGCAGAAAAAAATTATCTTATACACCAAAATTATATTCCTTAACTAGAAAAATGATAGATCAAGAAGCTGGAAACACTCTGTTTTCTTTGACATACAATATGCAGGTTTTACTCTTGGGAGAAGATGGGAAAAAAGCATAACCCATACATCAGAATCCTGCTATGACTGCAAGCACATATGTTAAACCCAAAGTTGTTTTGTCATGGGGAGGGGGGGGAGAAAAAAAAGAGGGAGTAGGAAGATCAAAACAAAAACACTATCTCAAACCTACTCTAACCTACATATTCACACATTTTCTCACATAGATGCTCTTGTTCTTGTCTACCCCAGCAAGCCTCCATCTACCCACCTAAATATGATGCTCACCACCACTGCTGGCACACAGGCACCAGCACTCACATAAACTCCCTTTCCCACCCACACACACCAGCAGTCCAAGGGCTGTCAGTCTGTCACTACACTTTAGCCATGACACAATGATGTTACCACAGCCAGAAGACAGAGGAATGTTTATTCAGTCTCCAGGAGCAAAGTCTAACAAACTGACTGTGGTTATTGAGTGCTGTGGGGGTTGTGCAGCACCCAGAGGGTACCACAGCATCCCTGTCCATCTGATGTGAGCAGAGCCTGATAAATCCAAGGATAATGACAGTGCCCATAGCCTTCCTCCCTGCAGTTACAGCTGACTTTTGTGGCTGTCAGTGGGGACTGAACCAGGGAAAACACACATGGAGAGGAGACACAGAGCACAGAGTTCCCTTGATCAATCTAAGTTTTACTACACGTTAGAAAAAGTTTCCATCAGACTCAGCCTTGCTTCAACCAACATGGTAAGAGCAGCACTGACAAGGCTCTTCAAAAATGCAAAAATAGGTCAAGCTAAAAATGCCCTCAGCTCTGAACTTTACTGCAGCCAGTGGGAGTCTGGCTGAAGTGAGTTTGGCCTTTGAACTGCAGAGAAAATGTGCACTGCATTAATCAATCTGAAGTCACTTTTTTTTTCCCTTTTCTATTTACTAGTCGGAGAGGTATAAGCTAAAGGACACCAATAGAGAAAAATACTGCATTGAGAAATTACAATGCTTAGAACAATCAGGCATTAAAGTGATTGGTATCATGTCTTCTTTGTAGACTATACATCAAGCAGAGCAAAGAGTTATCATCCTGAGGTATTTGTGTTTCATGTAATAATGCCTTAATGATTCAATTAGCATTGATTCTTTAGCTGCAACAATATTTTCTGACTGATCTAGTAATTTAGCTCTCACTGTTGATTGATACAATTCCTATGAGTAATAAAGCAGTTAGAAAGAAATTTATTTAATAATTCACAGAAGATTTTTAAAGAAGATTTTTATTGCTTCTGCCACTAGTAATCCCTAATATTTCAGAAAGTGAGTTATTTCTTTTAACAGTCTGGCATTTTTAATAGTGATTCTTTCCATCAGGAAGTCTTTTTTCCCACCTGACATGGCTGGGATAATTCCATCTAAGAATATTTACTAGCCTTCAAGTGGGGAAGATTAAGATAAGTGTGGGTGATCTGAAGATGAATTTCTATTGTATGTAATGTGCACAAATCACTTAGAAACAACACAGGCTACTTGTACAAAGACAATAGAGAAAACCTAGGTTTGAAACCCAGCCAGAAATCTCACTAGCTATAAGGAAATAATATTAAGTGTAATTGGTATTAGAGCAGGTCTCCACAGAGAGAGTTAAAATGATTACTGAAGGTTGTCAGAGAGAGATACTCAAGCTGCATGACAGGGAAATTTCTGCTAGCATGAAAATGGTAGTAAATAGATGAGTTAAAACATCCTCCTAAATGTTTTGGGGAAAATATCTGTTTGAGAACTTCTGCAGCAGAGGCTTAACCAATAACAGCATCATGGTCTTCATGATGATTCCTGCTGCAGTAGCAAAAAAAAATGTACACAAGGAAAATTTCATTAGCCTTTCAAAATAGCATCCTCCCTGTGATTTCTTCTTGTCCATGTTCTACAGTGTCTCATAAATCTCCACGCTGATAAGTAGATCCTGTCCAAATGAAATGCTCTTTTAGTGTGTTTGTATGTGTCTCTTTGTGCATGTGTTTATATACACTTCTTATTTCATGATGGCTCCCTAGGCAAAACCCCTCACTCTGCTCTATTAATTGGCTAGTGTTTCCTGGGGAAAGCATTCTGGAACACACGGATTTTTCCTCAAGTCATATTGTTTGACATTTATTTTTAACTCAGTGGGGAACAATGTGACT
>VZTT01001894.1:6177-16777 GCA_013400855.1 Buphagus erythrorhynchus
AATTTTGCATGTCTAGAGTAATTTTTTAGTCTGTTTTGATTTTTTTAGGACAAAGCCTCAACCATATTAGAGCCCTGTAATCTAAGCACTGTCAGAGCCTGTATTGCCAAAGAATAACAACTTCAATTGAAAGAGAAAATTAAATAAATACTGGATTGAGTGTATGGTATTGGAAGGGACTGGAATTTCACTATAAAGCGCATTTAGCTCTTCTCCACTACTTAAAAAGTAATTTTTGTGCATTTCCACATGGTTTCCATGTGGTTTATAGNNNATGTGGTTTATAGAAGATACATGAGCACATATTAAAGAACAGTAGAAGCTGACCTAACAAATCCACTGGGAAAGGGCTTTCACTGCATTGGGAGAACAGGCCAGGAGTTGAAGTAAAAAGAGTATTTTGATTTTGATGAGTTTTTTATATTTAAGTAAATCCCTGGAAAAAATATGTTTGGTTTTGTGACCTTCTTCATGTCCACCAGATGTTCTTCATCTATTTTCTTCCCAAAAGTCTGACTGGCACTTCTAGACCTGTCATACATTTATAACCAGCTTGTGAAAGTTCTTCCAATCTCACTGTCTACCTATAGAAGAGATAAAAATGCCATCTTACTGACTAACATTTGTACAATTAACTTTAAAACTCAATCCCATTCTAAATCACCAAGTGGATTAGTCTCTTCCCAATAAGTAAGAGTAGAATAGAAAGCCATGACTGCCAGGACCCAGACCCTGCAGAGTGCACTAACCTTCAACATGTATCAATATATGTATTTTTATATGTCATTACTGCGGCTTCAGCCTGTATCACCTTGAAACAGAAAAACAATGTATGTCACATACACTGGAGTTTGAAGCAAGACATGCTAGAGAAGAAACCTTACCACAATTAAATGGAATCAAATCCTGAAAATCATTTTGCCTTCTAAAATATTGATTATACCAGAATCTCTAGGCTTTATATTGACTGAATCATACGCAAAACTATTCTTTTACCATTTGTTTAGTGGTTCTTTTTTCATACAGACTTCACACTTAACATTATATTATTTCCTTATGTCAGAAAATGCATAAACTTCTGAAGTAGTAATCATGNGTTCATCAGTTGTAGGGTAACTCCCAGCTAGCTGATGTGGAAAGGTAAAAGTGGTTCAAATACTGTTCTGCAGTAAATTCATTCACCTTGTAATACTTTGATACTTGAGATCAGAAGCTTGTAGATTTGTAGGTTCATACTCCTGCTGGTATGGGAGGTCAAATCTTTAGCATGTGTAGTAACTACGGTTTACTGTAACTACATGATCACTTGAGTTTTCCTAAAATAATATGTGCAGTGGAAAATTCCAGCTAACCATGTGCAGGACTCAGCCCATCTGCCAGTGAAATCTGCCCACGGACTTGCTGGTTGCAGGATAGATGATTAGTGGCAGGAGGACAAACTTGAGGAGGAAGTGAGTGCAAACTCACAGCTGTTTGAGCTCCTCTTTAGAGTCACATAATCTCCTCTTCTCCTAAACTCTGATTTCTCTGTTCTATTCTAAGTGGTTTAGTATGAGAGGTTCTTGACCTCCAGAGAAAATGAGAGGGCAGAGTGCTTTGGCAGCTGGGAGGATGAAACTTGGTGTGAAGGTTGTCAGCTTGCTGCAGGTCGGGTGGTTTCTGCAGAATTTTATGGAGTGTTCCTGGCCACTGTTGTCCCATGGATTTTGTACACATGGTACAGGAAGCAGTGGGCAGAATTTTCTAACTCAACTTCTCAAATATGTTTTCTTTTCCCTACAATTATTTTATTAAATGGAGAAAAGCAGAGAAGTAACCTCTATCCCAGACCACTTTCTTTTTTCCAACATAAAAATGTGTTCTAAACATGCATTTTTAAACAGGAACATCTCTCATGTCGATGACTTTTGCATAATTATATAATGCAATATGCCCAGTGAAAGAGGTTAGGAATTTAAACTAATAACTAATTAATAACTTTATTATTCTTGCAGTAAGTTTCAGAGCATAAAAAATTACATGTCAACACAGAAGACAAACTAGCTTTTAATTTAAAATACAACACAAATTCCTAGTGATCAGTGGATAAATTATATGTAAGACCCCTAGTATTTTTAAACTTAGATAATTTAAAGCCTTTTCAGAGATTCCTTTAATGTGTTCAAAAACTGTATTAGCCTTCATGATGACATTACTGTGAACTATGGGAGAAATGCAGCCCAAAATATTTTACAGAAAATTCTGAAATAAAGAAAAAACCAAACAACCTCACATGTTTTTGCAGTGGATATTTTTATTTTGCAATAAGAGAAGAGGGACTAAAGCAGATGGGACAATACCAAGTAATGGCTGTATTATGCAATGGTGCTTGTGACAGGTAGAGAAGACCTTACATTGAATGATCCTGGGATGCATCATCACCTGCCGTGCTTGGAATGAATGTGTATGCTGGTATATATCAGTAAAACCATGCTGTCCCTGCTTTCCTTCTGTCCTCCCACTTTTAATTTGTCCCAGTAGCCAGAGGTGGCCAGGCAACTTCAGGGAATCATGTTACAGGCTGTATAATGCACTATTGCTCACTGCCACATATGGTAACCTGCTCTATTTTACTTTATTTAACAATCCCTTCAGCCTCTTTGAAATAAGGGCAGGATATGTTCTGCACAGGCCACAGAACTAAGTGCTGAGAGAAGAAATGGATGTGTTCTTCCTTGCTCATCTCCAGTGTCAGTATTAGCAGCAAACCAGCTCTGGCTGTTTAGAGCTGTCTGTGACTCTCCATCCAAGGCAGGGCACGGTTTTTTGATTGTTGCAACTTTCCTTACCAGGGTCCTAGCAACATGTGCAATACAGAGAGGTGAAAAGTGGAGAGGGAGTTGGGCACTTGACAATGACAGAGGACATCCATGACAGGACAGGGACTCACTGCAGGGCACTCATGTGTGACTCTCACTACAATGGCAAATACCCAGAGGAAGGGGGAAAATGGGCTGAGGACCTGAAGTCATGTGCTCCATCACTTTTGTGGTGTGAGTGAAGCATGGTGTTAGTTGCCATTATCTTGGACCTGTCAGAGGTATCTTGAGTGGAAGGTGTTGATTATTTCCAAATATCTGCTAGCCAGTTAGCTGGGCTTACCCTTTAATGCCTGTCAGCATGTAAGAACTACCTGAACCTCTGATTAAAGAGGTTTTGTTTAGCTCATAAAATCTCTTGCCTTCGGTGAAGGGTAAGCAAACACTTAAGCTATTTCCTGAATAAGATTGCTGTTCTGAAGTGGAACCAAAATAACTGAATGTTGCAATAGGGAATTGAGAAACTTTGTGCTCTTTTTCTATTTTTCTGCTTTTTTAGTTTATTCTGCTCTCTATATCTTGCAAATCCTGACAAGATCTGTTGGATTCATGGGAGGATATATTACCAATTAATGATCTTCCTTTTTGGAAGGGAGATTTGTTAGCAGGAAATTCTCACAGCTCTCAGATGATCACCAGCTGTTCAAATGCATTTTGTAGTCTAATTATACAGGATAACCAAAAATGCTGGTCTCTCCAAAGAATAATTTCCACTAAGAACAAAAGTGTGTTCTTCAGCTGATATTGCAGTCTTTGGGCTATGATTCCTCTCCTAAAAAAGACAGGATAAAGGTTCACATAGCTGAGGTGCTGACAGTTTGAGGTACTTAAATAATATGATTTCAGATGACACTGAAAGACCTACAATTTCTATTTATCCCTGAATTTTTCACCCACACCTGCATTAAAAAATTGCCCAATAATATTATAAATCAAGTGGATTGATACAATACATTTTTTGTCTTTTTTTTTTCTATTTTTTGAATTCAGTATAGTTGGTAGCACTGTGGTGAAATTATTTTGGGTTCAGCTTTGATGCTTTAAGTTTTCAGTTCTAGCATGCTTGCCCTTAGCTTTCTATAGTCAGGCTGTCAGTGCCAAAGTGCTGCTGCAGGCTTTTATAAAAACAGGAAAAGTTTATAAGAATGAGATATTTTAGGTTCTGTCAAGTTCTGGGTCAAGCACATGATAAACAAAAATGTGATTTTTAATTAACCTAGACAGTGCTTCCAGACATGCTATTCTTCACAGCATCAGGCTATGCTTCACATGTCTTTTACTCAATAGTTTTTTGTTGAAGTCTTTTGTTGGCTAATTCATGTGAGATGTATTCAGCTTTTCTATAAGAATTCAATGAAGTTCAGCTGTAAACTTCTCCACATTCAACTGTGACTAGATACGTGAGCTGAAGAATATGTTAGTGGCCAGCTTTATGTTACAAGAATGGTATTAATATTTTAACATTCTGGAGAAGAAAGCAGATATTAATGTCACCCAAAGGCATTACTAAAATTGCTCTCTTTTTGGATTTCAAGATTCCATCTGCGTAGCATCAGAAACAGATGTTCTTTTCACCAGAGAAACGTATGTGAAAGCAAGGACAATATTCTTATATGGGCTATTGAATGTAAAGACTATTATGGAAGTAATGGAAGAACAGATAGCAAAAACAATGTGTTTTGTTGCAAGGGAATCTAAAGAAACTATTATTCTCCCAGCTAAACCAGAAGCTTCAGTGGAGGAATTTCTCAAATGGATTGATTGATTGATAAAGTGCTCCCATGTTATGAAAAATAAGTTTTTACAGGATTGTGAATTTCACAGTTTTCCTGCTTTCTGTTTGTTTGGTTTTGCCTTAATACATAAAATTCCTGTAAAATTTCTGTGCTTTGTAGGTTAAATGAAAATTTCTGGGGAAATAGGTCCTAAAAATGGCAGAGTATAAAATTGAAGACAGTTTTCAGAGTGTTTCGGAGATCGTTTATTCTTATAGCTCTGTTAAACTGTATGATAATATGTAACAACTTAGAGTAATTTGATTTTTTTTGTCAGCTTTGTGCAGTGATATCTTTATCTTTGATTTACAATTAAGGTTTCTCTTATAAAAAGCTGACATTAGCTTGCATAAGTTTTCCTGATTTCAACAAGTTTCATTAATGGATTCTTTTCCCTCTTTTCAGCATGACTCTATTAATGCAGCCAGCATTTTTTAAACCTTTGTACCTTCTCCTAATGCTTTCCTAGGTTACAGAATGGCCAGTAGGAAACCAGGGTTTGCTCTATGACCGAAACTGGATGGTTGTAAACCAGAATGGAGTCTGCATGACTCAGAAGCAGGAGCCAAGGTTGTGTCTTGTGAATCCCTCAATTGATCTGAAGCAAAAAATTATGGTCATTCAGGCAGAAGGTTAGTAAACAATATCCTTTCCTTTCCTTCCCTTCTTCGTTGGTGTCAGACTTCTAGGCAGGGACACCTGCATGCTCCCACCAAACTACTGAATGCTGTGCATGCTTACTTGTGACTTTAGGGACAAGTTCTGTGCCAGCTGTGGACAATGAAAGCTCAACCTGTTATATACAGCCCTGAGGGGCTTCCTAACTTATTGTTAGGGTAGACAGAGAGTAGATAGTGACTCCCTATGTGCAATCATAACGTGAATGCTCCAGGATGGAGAAAAGAACAGACAGATGTGGAAATTTACTGACTAGTATCTCTCTATAGCATGAAGTCCCGTAGCTGAAGGGATTGTTAATGCTGCAAAGGTAAACAAATAGAAACCTAACATTAAACACCCTGGCCAAAAGCCTTCCCATTTTGTATGTCTCTTCCTCCTTCCATCCGTGGGATTAGAGGGGTAGAGTCTTCAGTGGAAATTAGTATGAATTAAAATAAGGACCAGACATTATTTAACTCAATTACATACTTGCACTAGCAGGCAAATATTTCATGATGTTTGAGCTTCCTGGAAATTATCAAAATCCTTTTTATTCGCTGCTGAGGGGAAAAAAAAGAAAAAAGTATGTCAAGTATTACAGAAAGCCCTTTGATACTCAGGGGTGAAAAATATTTGTTTTTATTACAGTGCCATTGCCACTGAACACTGGAACAGGTTTGAATTCCACAGAAGTCATTACTAATGCTGAGTTTGCATGTGTCTGAATGATGTTCATCATTTCCCTGGGGTCCAACATTTACTCAGCCCGTATGTCTTTACCATTAATAATATATGTGTCCACATTTTCAGCAGCTAGAGCAAAACAAGGGAACCTGTCTTCAGATTTTTCACCCTTTATGAGAAATCCATATAAGTGGATCTGTAACCACAGCCTCCTTTCTGTGTGTACATTACAGTTGTTGTGATCTCCAATTGTCTGAGCACTCTCCATAGAATTAAATCTGATTCATTTATGCTTTTTGTCTGAAATAGGTTTCTCAAACATATTTTTTGATACTTCCACTAATCATGTGCTATTTTCTGTGTTTCCAATCCCAAACACAATCTACTCTCTTCTTAGAGATTTCAGACTTGCTCGCTGGCACATACACCGCTGCCTTCCCCTCTTTCCTCCATACTATTTCTTTGAAAATCTATCATTAATTCATTTCAATTCTATGTGGAGCACCTTGCACCTCAGATTTCTGTAGTACAGTTGCACAGACAGCCTTCTCTCACAACTTTTAAATTATCAAGTGCTTCAGAACTAATTATTTCTAGATGTTTATTTCCTTACCATCTCTCTTCCTTTCTGACCATTCTGAGTCTCTTCATTTCTTTTCCTTGCTAGCACTTGATCTGACAAGTACATACCCATTAGTATGTTCACCTGTCAATAGTACCTGTCAGTAACACCTGACATACTTCAGGGAGTCAGGAGGAAGTTTTCTCAGACAAAAATGACAGTGAAGGCACCCATTTCACACTGAGATTTACACTCTCTTGCCATAGTTAGTGCCAGGGTGAAATTTGCCTTTATATTCTACATTTTACTGTGTGTCTTTTTTGGAGTTTTCACTGTAATTTGCCTTCCTTCCAATGAAAGTGAGTCATTTCCACAGAAATGATTGTCCAAGTCTATTGATAATTTTTCTACCCAAAAGTAATTGATCAGTGTGCTCTAACAGGAATGTCATTGTCATTTATTTACAGCCTGCTTTGGTACAGCTAGTGTCTAAGAGTGGAGTAATTTTATTCTTTGTATAATGACTCTAGCTACCAAAGTCCTAGTCTTTAATTCTTGACAGTGAGATAATGGCTCTCTTCTCCTTGGGGAGTCTATTCCAGAGCTTACTGCTCCTAAGATGGCACAATGATGGGAGCACATACAAACCAGCAGGGTAAGACTGAGCAGATAAACCTGTAGGAAGTTGTTCCAATATTTATTATGTTTTTTTTCTTCTTACCTGCAGTCTAAATCCATTATTTGTTGGTGTTAAATTTTTAATTTTTTTCTTTTATCCCTTCACAAACATGGGTCAGTGTTATATCTTCCACTTAAATCATTTCACGGCAGACAAATTTAATTCAATAAATTGACTCTTTCCTTGAAAATCCCACGTTAATTCCTGCTGCTTTTATCACCACTCCTCCAGCCTGTCTGTAGCTGGCTGCAAATGTAGGACCTGAAGCTGAATGCTGCATGTGAGCAGTAATAACTGTGGTGGGGAGCAGTGGAGCTCGGTTGAGCCAGTCTGGTTTTTCTGAAGCTCAGAACCTTCACTGCCTGTGTCAGTGGCTGATGTTATTTCAGTCCCATAGTGTTGAGTTCCTGGGATATTTTTTTCTCTTGTCTTATATTTGCATATCTATATGTACACAAACAATGGGACAAGCCTGCTGGAGCAGCTGTCTCTAAGCCTTTACTCCACCACAATCATCAGTCTCATTTTACAGAACCAAGCAAGGGAGATGGACCCAGCTTCAGCCACAAAAGCAGACAAAGTTTTCTTTGTTACAAAGTCTTTTAACAACTTTCTAGCCAATAGCATAATATTAAGAGCTGACAAGCTTTTGCTCTAGCCAATTAATAAAGCAATATGTACATCTTGCTTTGACAATGCTTGCTTGTAATAGCTTAAAAGAATGGATAAAGCTTTATTATTAGGCTTATGTATTTCTACTGTCTTGCTTAACATGTTTTCCTGAGGCCTATCTCTACACAGCTCATAGCCCTATTGTTTCTTGTCCTTGCATCTTCAGCATTCTTGCATTTCTCCATCCTGAGATTTGCTTTCACACAGCTTTCTGAGAGTTTTATACATTTTCTATTTCCCATACCTTAGCTCTTGGCCTGCTGACTAGCAGGTCTCCTCCTGCTTTCCTCCTTCATCCACATGGAAGGCCACCCACCCAAACTGCCTTTCCTCAGCCACAGCAGCATACATCTTTCCAAGATGAGTTTTGTTCCCTCCATCTCTCCTCACCCTGCCCTCACAGTCCCTGTGCTGAGTTTCTCTGTTCTTTCCATTTCTGCACTGCCCTTGCTTTGGTGACTGTGCAGACCCAGCTGATGGGTGACAAGTGCAGTCCAGCCAGCTGCCTGCCCTGGGCATGGAGCTGTACCCACTGTGTTGTCTCTGCCAGCCCCGCTGCTCTCTGCGCTTCTCTCTTTCCGCGAGCAGGCTGCGGCATCTCCGCCCCGAGCACCCTTTGCTGGCTGGAGGTGCCTCTGTTCCTCCAAAACAGAGAGCCCAAGGCAACTGGGCTGCTGGAATAGGGGCTCTGGTAAGTGCCTGAAGCCCAGTGGGCCGAATCCCATGTAGCTGAAGTACACAGCATTTTTTAAGAGTGCTTTGCTGTTACACTATTAGATTATGGTGAAGAATTTATCTGTGCCACTCTTAAAACATAATGAGTCTGTTCTCTCTTCCCCTCCAGGCACATGCTTTCCTCTCCCTCTAGAACTTTTCATTAGTGGAAAATTTGTTTATGGCTATGTTATTGCAATGTGACTTAATATTCTCTGTCTTCTCTGTCCAAGAAACAGTTGTCAGCATGATTTAGCGTGATTGTAACTACTTTAACACCTTTTGCTGAATTCTCTATGTGCTTTGAATTCTCTATGAGACACCCTTTCAGGGTTGTTCTTTAACCCCTGCATGTTGTGTGGCTCCATAGCCCCAGCTGTGGAAGGGCAGAACCTGCTGTCTGAGCGATCCAGCTGTGCAATCCTGCCACCACTGTGGGTAGCAAGGATGGCACAGTGGGGCTCTACACAAGCACAAAGCTGCCTGAAGGCTTGGGATCCTTGCCTGGCATGCCTGCAAAATCAGTTGGCTTGTATGGCAGCTGGGGAGCTCCAGGTATTTCCTGGATCTCTGACGAAGGAGTTAAGTGAGAGCAGAGGGAGAGGAAGGGCTTATGCATACTGTCTCACTGACTGTACTTTTCTTCAGCAGATGGAGTGAGATTTTAATTTTGAGAGCCTGTATTTATTAATTTTGTGAGAATTATTTTCTTAGGTTATGTGATTGTTAACAGGCATATCCTGTTTTGTTTACTGTTAAGAGTGTAACAAAGCCTTGCTATCACAGAACCCACTTTGAGAAAATCAGTGCATCTAACTCTAAATCAGCTCCCATGGAGAGAAAAAACTATTTGTGTCTTGACTGAAGTTATTAGAGGTTTGGCTCTCAGTAACTTGAAGGTGGGCAGGAGCAAGTGCCTTCATTTCCAGAAATCCTATTACTTGAGTGAGAATCAAGTGAAATCTCCTTGTCCTCCTCCATCAAATGCGTGGGAGCGCAGATTGCATTGCACTTGTTCCTGACCTACACAAATGTGTAGCCAAACAGAATTTGGCTCAGAATACATTTCTGGAAAAGACTAATTTCTCTATTTCCATTTTAGCTGACAATCAGCATTACTTTGGCAAGTTGGGCATTAGTTTGCCACTGCACAATAGGAGAAATTCTGAGTGTCGAGAAGGCATTTTAAAATATTGGAGTAGAAAGATGCTAGCAAAACTGAGCAGCTAATTGCACTTTATGGAGTTTATTGTGCCTTCAAATAGTCATGTGTTACTGCCAATAAAAATAATGGGAATTAAGTGCATACACTGATGAAAGAATATACATGAATGGTTCATATTTCAGTCTATTGAAGTAACAGATCTCTAATTTTCCTCATTGACTGAAAATAGGAGCTGTAAGTTTTTTTTATATTAATACTGAGCACATCTGTGTATTTTATTATCAAGCAAATGACCATGGAGAATGACAGCTTTTACATTTTAGTAACTGGCGATATTCTACTTTATTTTTTTTGCCTTAAAGATAGAATAAAATTGTAATTAACAATGTTTAACTGACCTAAACATCACTGTAAGATGTGTGCTATTCAGTAAAAATGTGATACAGCTGCTGGTGTATAAAAGCCTTTTTAAAGACCTGAAATTCTATTTTAAGAAATTTTGTGAGTATGCCTTTCATAGAAAGTATTTGAAAGATATAACAGTTAAGAATGCATCCAGGATGAAATATTTCAAACTCTTTTTTTCCAGAAGGAATGATGCTAATGTTTAATTGTTTCAAAGTCCAAGAGTTCTAGTCAATAAGATGATAACATTGGCTTTTTTTCAAGTTGTTACAAGGTAGTTAAAAGCATTTATTACATGTAATATCTTCATAAATGAACCCAACTTCTCCCTCTCTGTCTTCACGTACGGTGTATACTAACATAATTAACCAAAGAAGAAGTAGACCACTTTCTATTTTGTAAAAGATAAGCCAACTTCATTTCACC
>VZTT01001894.1:25783-38675 GCA_013400855.1 Buphagus erythrorhynchus
TTTTTTTCTGGTACTGTTCAAGTTCTCCTTTAGAAGAGTGAAGAATGACAATTCGAAGATGCAGCAAGATTTCTGATATTTGTATGCAGTCTGCTGCTCTTTCTGTCTCATACACATTCTCCACACTGACACAAATCTACATTCTGGCAGCTCAAATGCTTGTAAAGAGGGGGAGATATCACTACACAGAGATTAAATTTTTTTAAAACACCTATCGTTTTGTGCAATCTGCTGCCTCCCAAAGGCAAATAATAATAATATGAAGGATATATTCTCTCATAAAATTATTTTACTGGCCTTTTTCACCTTCAGCAAGTGCTGGTTTTGTCCCTTCTGACATTGCAGCATGTGCAGAATAAAATTTTATTTTTCTTTGGTTCTAGAAGCTTCTATTTCTACAGTATTTAACAACTCAAATGATTACTAACTGAAAAGATCTTTTTATTTGTTGCCATTAGCCTTACATATGATAACAAATAGGGAATTTTCTCATAAGCATGGTTCACAATCACCTGTCTACATGTTTTCACACCTACAGTTCCAGGTTGAAGAAGCCACCTAGAGGGTTACATATTATAGTTGAGAGGTTACAAATTATAGTTGAATACCTTGTGCCGTTTCCATAGTCTTTGTAATAAAACTTGGTCCAGGTTATTCTGCAGAGGCATTTGCTAATCATATGAGCCACCAGATGCTTACAGCACAAACATCTAGTGCAAAATCAGTTAATAATTCTATTTTTTCTTTTGCTCTGTCAACTCTGTGAGACAGATTGAAGGAGCCATTGGAAATAGAGGAATTGATCCGACGTTTCCGTGCCAACATTGTCATCAGTGCACCAGAGTCCTTTGAAGAGGAAGAGTGGGTTGAGATTTCAATAGGTGCTCTGCAATTCCAGGTGTGACCTTTATTCTCTTGTCCATGCCCCAGTATATCACAAAGCATTTTGATTCCTGGATACAAACCAATTTTTGCAAGGCTTTGACTAGAATATGGGCAATGTGCTTTGTGCAGGTGAAATTTATGAAGTGTATAAAAAAAAGTGATGTGTCCTGTGACAAACATACTCCAATATATTTAAGAGGTTTTGCCATATTTCTCCACACTTTTATTGAATTTCATAATTCATAGCATTTCTTATCTTTATCTATCTGAACTGAATAATGATCAGATATTTTGAGGCAGAGTTTACAGCACATATTTAGCCAGCACTCCAGCAAAGCATACTTGTTGCTGTTAAGCACAGTAGTCCAAATGTAACCTCACATTACTGCAAATCAAGCAACTGATTGCCAAAAGACTGGACATGAATACAAGAGAACACTCATTGCCCTCTGTTGTATATATCTTATCCTAGTCTTCACTCAAGGAATGTTTCTAATTCTAGCCTGGTAGGGTTTTTTGGTATGTGCTTCATATCATAGCTAACAACACAATGTAAGGAAAATGGTGAAGAGTCAGACCTTGTTTGTAAATATGTTCTTTCAAGAAAAACTCTTAACAAAGAATCTGTAAAAGCTACACATGACACCTAAGGGAATGATGCACATGTGTATTAAATGTTCTGCTGAACTTGTCTGGCCAAGAGATATGAAATATATATTTGAAGATGCTTTGCCTAGGATGTGAAAGTGGCTTATTCATTGTTTTCTTAGAGACTATAATTTAAGTGTGAATGACAGGAGTACCAAGGTCAAATCTAGAAGATGTGGTAGGCATCACTCCTTCTTTTTTCTGGTCAGCATGTTCTAAGAAACTTTTTCAGCAAGGGTGGAAAATACTGGTTATCTGCCCTCGTCTTATGTATACTTTGATTAGTAAGCTGCAATATAAGCTACAGAAAATTGAGGAAAAATTCCTGTAAGTAAGAAATGAGGAACACAAAAGACAAAATTCATGGTATATAGCTTGTTGGAGGCTGGAGTTACACTGGGGAGTTCAGCTGAGGATCCTGTTGATAAGTTACTGTAAAACTACAAAATAAAAGGCATTCCTATTTCTGGCATTGATATACTTTAGGAATACAAGGCAAAAATAGAAAGGCTTATGCAACTTACATTATCTTTTCCTATCTCTGCTAGGTCCTTTTTCAGATACTGATGTAGTAACAGTAGAAATTATGTTAATGCTTCTTTATGCCACAAAAATGGTAGAAGCTATTGAACGAAGTAAAGCAGGGAAAAAATATTTCCTTCTGTCTTGTTGTTCTTTTAATAAAAAAAATAGAGCTGTGGAAAATAAATTTCTAAAAGAGCTGATGTTTGGTATTAATGATTCTGCTGAAGAGTTTTATAAGCAGTCTAGATGCATCTCAAAAACCTGAAAATATCACTTCAGCATGTAAAATGTTTGAAGTGTACGGTTTAATTATTTACCCTATTTGAAATTTATTTACATTTTACAAAAGTAGAATATGTATACTGGGATACTGTAAGACATAATTTCTGTAATGTACAGCTTTGTAAAGATAGGGATGCAGTGTTAAGTGGAAGTGTAATATGTCATCCTTCTCTATTTTAAAGCTCTAAGAAGAAATTTGTTGCAGAGTTGTTGTTTTTTTTCCCTAAAAACATACTTTAGTTCAAACAACAATTAACTTTAAGAACAATTACATATTATGTTAACATCATGTATAATAGATGATGGAGGATGAATTATTTCTTCTGATTAGGTAAACCTGTATATTTAAATATTTTACATTCTGAGTATCTAGAAGTGCCATGCATATAAGAAATATATTGTGCATTTCAGCTGCACTAAAACAGTCCCAAGAATATCCTCCTTGGGTTGAATCCTGAGGCATTGGCTTAATTTTGTATTCAGTTCTTTGGCCAAGCAGCCCTGCTAACCCATAGAAGTGAAGCCATCAGGAAATACAAATATGTAAATGTCTGGTATTTCTCAGATTCTGTCTCTGAGAAAGTTTTCCTTAACAAAAGAAAAAAGTGAATTAAAAATTTGGTGAGAGTTGCGAGTAGACCTACTACATTAGGTGAACAGGCTTGACCTTTTACATAATGAAAGCTAGAAAAAACACAGGAAAAGTATGCAAAAGGTATGTGTTTAAGATATTATGATGGTTGGAAGCTTGTACTGTTCAGTGCTGTACTGCTTTGATAAACAGCCATGAACTTTCTTTAACTAAAATTTCAGGTTGTGGGTCCATGTAGCAGATGTCAAATAATCTGCATTGATCAACAGTCTGGGGAACGAAACAAAGAAATTCTGCAGTCTCTGTCTGCTTCCAGAGGCAGAAAGGTCAGTACAGTACTTCAAAATAGCTGTAATGAAAGACTTTATTGCATGGGTAGTGAAATATCTGCTGAGAGAATATTCACAGTTAAGTTGTTACCGTTTGGATTTTTTCTGTAAAAAGAGGATGCACTTACAGCCCAGATATGCCATGGTTTATTTCTATAAAATGCTCAATACATTTTTTATTCAGAAATGGACTATTAATATGCATTATTTTTAACTGTGCTTGCTTTTATTCAGTATGTACTTCTTTACAGTGTGTTTATTTTGGTCTTAAAAACACAAGCTGATGCACTGATGTCTTTTAAGAAAATAAATATGCTGAAAAATCAGGAAGTGTTTGAAATTATACAGTTGGTATGTAAGACTAAACTTTATTCTTACCCTGAGAAATTAGTTAGCAGGAAAAACCAGGCAGATGTGAATATAGTCAAAGTAGAGAGTAATTGCTTAGGAAAGTGACTAGAAAGTAAGTATGAAATACAGGTGTTTATTTGAGGTCCTGCTTCCTAAGATTGCATTTCTTCTTGGAATTGAGAGTGCTCAGATGATGGCTAGACAGTTCAGCATCCCAAAAGCTCCACAAATCTCCTCATATGTATTTATTTAGCTGAAAATCCTTATTCAAAATTCATGGCTTCCTGTTGGTTAAGCTTCTATTGTTAAAGTGTCTCAGGCAGTCGGAGCTCAGGAGCTTTGCCAGTACCCGCCAAACACCAGAGACGGGCACAGCAGTGGCACAGAGCAATAACAAATAGGCTGAAAATCATTCAACCAGACAACGCACAAACAAGTTACAAATACTGCATTCTATGTTTGGACAAAAAAAAAAAAAAATCAATTCGTCTCAGTGACTCACAAAGCAAACAAAGGGCTTTCTTTTCGTCGGCTGTTACCCTTGGTGAATGGCTCCTCTGGCTCCATGCAGGAGCCAGCCCGGTGCTGTGAGCTGGGGCCGGCTGTCGAGGCACAGCTTCCCACTGACCTGAGGTGACTTAGGCTTGCACAGCAGGCTCTGCTCCAGGTCACCACAGTACAGGAAGCTTTGTGAGAGGAGCTCCTGCCCACGGTGGGTAGCCTGAGGACAGGGGCCCTTCCTGAGTAATGGTGAGCCACAGCTGCAGCATCTGGGACACCTCAGAGCACATTTGGGCACTCGGGACAGGGATGCTCCCTGCTGCCACATGAGGTGTAGTATGCAGAGGACTTTTTCTGCCCATGTGGGCCTTACTGGATTATGACTTGAAACCTCTGTAGAGAGAAAGCACTCTGCACTCAGTGAGAAAATGGCAACAAAACCTTACTCAAGATGCAGATTCTCAGGAGAGCCAAAGCATCTTCTGCATGCTTCCCACAGCAAAGATGAGCTCCTCTTTCATTCTGATTAACTCAACGATGAAGAGATTTTCTTGATGCACTGCTTGAACCAAGTGGCTCATTCAAGCAGGACTAAGACAAAGAGGGCAGTGCAGCCTCTGGAGAAGAAGCTGGTGCCTGATAAAAGCTGCATGGCGAGGCAGGCACTGCTGCTCCCTGCGGGGGAGTGCTCAGCTCTCCCTCCCTCTGCTGCACCCATATTCAGGCTGCAAAGACATGGACATTCAGCCTTTTCTTATTTTTTCCCAGCCTTCACTGCTTCTGGCAGATCGGGTCTTGTGAGCATGCCCTGCTCTGTGTGAATCCTCTGGCTTAGCCGACAATTGAAAGTGAGAGTTTGAACTGGTAGCTTTGCCTGGTCTGGTCTGAGAAGACCTCTGAGCCCATCCCTCCTGCAGGTCACCTCTGTGCTGATGGGCACCAGCTGATTATCAGTGACCAGGAAGGACTATGGCATTTTTAGTGTGTTCAGCAGACCTAACAGAGGACATCAATCTAAACCTTTCATAGCTCACAGTGGGGAGAGAGAAAGAACATCGAGTTCATATGACTGTGTTAAATCGCAAAGCTAATCTTTCGGTGACTCATATCTCTACCATGTGCTTTTCTAAAGCTAAGGAGTCATCTAATAGACTTAATTTTCTTTTTTTTTTTATCAGATGCAGATTCAGTGAGGGAACTCAGCAGTGTTTGCTCCCATCTGTCAATAATCTGATTCAAACTACAAAAAAGCTATTGCAGAAAAATAAGATTTAAGATAATTTCCCATGTTTTTGGAAAGCTGCTGAAGCAAGTTGATTGCCAAAACATTAAAGATACTGTACATAGAAAAGAGAGTCAGATATCAATATTTACCATTTTATTTTGTTTTTTCCAAGAACACCAACTTGAAAAAATTACATTGAAATTTATCAAACAAGTAGCCCAAATCGCAGCACTGCCAATGAACCTCAATAATGAGCTAAATAATGTAAGGCTTGTAAGAGGTAGTTCAATATTTATTTCTAAAATCCTGTTTTTCTCCATTCCTCTGAGACTCTGAGAACCTGGTGCTTCAAATGGAATGATGGAGCCTTTGCACAGATGGATTGCAGCTGAAAGTCAGAACCAGCTACTGTAACTAGCCACACAAGCAATTTGCATCTTTCATGATAAATGTAAAGCGTGGTGCTGAAGCCTTGCCAGCTTTTATGAAACCTTTTATGTCATTGTTTGACATAAAATGTAAACACCTCTATAAAGTGAACTTGAGCTCTGCTTTCTGAAGAAACACTCATATAGAATTCCTTCTGTAATTTTTGACTGGAAAGGAAAGATGAGCTCTCCTCATGTGACAGAGTCCTCTCTGTTGCTGCAGGAGATTAGGAAAGACTAGATAGCTCCACTAAGCAAATGGCCACATGTTTCATATGCCTCACCACCAGAGCAAAACACACATGGATGGAAAAGGGAGAACACAGAATTCCTGCCTCTCTTTGGTGTTTTGCAGATGCTGTTTAGTGCTAATGATAGCGGAAGCCCTGTGGGTAGATGTGCAGCAGTGCTATAAGCTGGGACTTGCTGTCGAGGTAGCAGAGGGAATTATTGCATTAGCAGTCTGCCCTGATCTAAATGTATGGATAACAGTACATCAAGGGAAATCCATTATGTTTGCACATGCCTTCATACTCTAAAAGACTTGTGTTTTTTCCTGGGGGCTGTTGATCCTCCCTTATGTATCTCATTGTGCCTTGGGAGAGCTGCTTTTCCTGCAGAATCAGATGCTGTGCCTTTGGATTGCTTACTGAAATGTTAGCAAGGATAGCAAATGATCTCTCATATCTGATGCATCATTATCATTATTTTCATAGTAATGCAGGGCTTTACACCATGTAATGCTTTTCATTCAAATATCTGGAACACTTGAGAACAGTGGCTGTTGTAATTAATAGGCCTCTGAATTAATATGGTTCTCTTTTCTCATTGGTGGCTGAACTGGAAAATGCATTTATTTAAGGTAGATCAATGGAGAATCAGTTCTTAAGGAAACATTCTACAGTCCAAATATTTTCAACAGAACAAAATGAGGTTTTATTGACACCAGCTCAAAAATTTCCTGTTTTCCAATATTAAAAATCAACATGTCAAAAGTGAGTACTTCCACTCTCCTATTTTGTAAGGCTTTACATTCTAGTAAATCTAAAGCTAATAACACATTACATTAAAAAAATCAATTTTAATAATTGCATCTCCCAAATCTTTGGATGAGAGGGAGGTTATGTTATTGTAGGAATAAATAATCAGACCTGGACAGGTAAATTTATCTGCTGGGATATGGCAGCTGAGAGCTACATCTGGAGGCAAAATTCAGAACTCATCCATCCAAAGCTAAGTATTAGCATGCAGTATGATTTATGTGCTTGTTACACACTCTAGCAGGGTATTTCTCTCCCAGGTTCTAGTCTGTACTGATTCTTTGGGAGCTGTAGCTCAAAGGCATCTCACTTCAGGCCTTTGTAGCCCCTCAGGTTTCTGGGATAGTGTACACAGGATATTTCTCTGTCGGTGAATTTCTGAGCAGAGCATATTACTGTTGATCCAGTAAATGAACTTGAAACAACATGCAAGAATGACAGCATTTCATAGCTTCTCCTTTAAGTGAATGTGATGACTATCATATGATTCACTGTTGGCAAGATTATGTATGTTTTCTCTGTTTCTCCCAGCAGTGAAGTGGTCTGCTTTTTCCTAATCAAGAAGCTTTAAATTTTTTGTCCCTGTAACATTTTATAGTGATGGGAAGAATCTCGACTGCCAGATAAAGCCACAGTGCTCACAGTCCTGCACTCTCTACCGAGTGCTTGTTGTGCTCTGGGAAGATTATATGCAGAATAAAATGCCCTTGAAGACAGGAAAAGGTAGCAGGGAGAGATTATGTGGTTCACTGTAATAACTCTGCGAGCTGTAAAGCCTCATTTTTTATCAGAAATGTGAGGATTTCTACATTTTGTCTTTCTCTTGAAACAGAGCTGAAGTGGCAGATGCAGCTTTTGTGGTTGCTTGGCAGAGGGGTGTGTGTGATTGCTGTTATCAGTACTTGCTGGGTCATTATTTGTAATTATTGAAAAAAAACAGGGAAATTTACTTAAAAGATATTTAATCCACTTCTGGCAATTACAGGCTAAATTTTGGGTTTAAGAACATTCACCAAAAATATTGAGGTTGGTGATTCCAAACAGGCATTAGAACTAATATATGTATACCATCAGTATATCGTCACTTTGGAAACTCCTTAGGCTTTACTCACTGAAAAAACCACTTAGACTTTAGATGCCCAATCAGAGAAGAAAAATACTAAGGACCAGTATTAGAACAGTATTTGAGAACTCCTGAAGACAAGATGCACTCAGACATGCCTTTTCTTAAATAATTCTGAATGTTTAAAGGTGCATCAAAATAAAATCTTGCTAAATTATTTTTCAATAACAAAAATTGGGAAATTAAGTTCTTCACGATGAAAAATCTGCCCAGATTAATTTTAGTCTCATTGTAAGATACATCAAGATGATAATACAGTAAATATAAATAAAAACTTCTCATGCATCAAATGAGCTCATTTACATGGATGAATTGTAAAATTTCTTCCTACGTGAAATGTGGTGTAGCATGAACTAATATTAATTTTACAATATTTGTTTTATAATTGCCTGACTTTTAAAAAAAACAAAATCATGGCAACTCTAATTTTTGCACTAGGATATAAGAGGTGAATCCAACTTATTAACCACAAGGCTGAAAAATACATCATTTATGCTAATGGAGAAACTTGTCAACGAATGAGAGAAAAGCAAAAATGGAAAAATAAGACTATGTATTTTAATATTTTAAATGAAACAGTTACTAACACCTTTATGGCATCACACTTGATCCAACAGAGTCACTGTTGCTAGAAGGCTGGAATCTTCCAGTGCTGCAGTCCTTCCTCAGCACTTTGCTTTAGAACACTGACCACAAGGATGTGCCCTGTGTCCACCAAGCACTGACACCATTATAGCCACTGGTACCCAAAAGTGCCAGCAGTAGGATAGGCATGATAGGTCCAGCTCATGCCCTCTATGTGTCACATGCCAATGAGATAAAGGAATAGCAGAGGCAGCCAAAGATACCTAAGCTTAGGGCCCATTTTTCTCATTGATGTTTAGAATTACAAATGGAACAGAGCCAAATTCGGGGTCTGAGGCCATGTTTGGATAGATCTCTGCTTTACAGCATCTCTCTTACTGGGGAGTAGGTCTGAACCTTACCTCTCATGAATTCTTCAAAAACTAAGAGCTGTTCTCTGTTAATTCATTGCTGCATCTTTATTCAATTACACAGTGCTAGAATAGGAGACAACATACTGCCTTCATATTTAGTCTGTGAAATATGTCCCCTTAAATTCATCTATTTTTTTTTCTTTATTGCAATCCCTTTTACCTACTATTTTTTTTAACCGGCTCTAAACGTAATTCACTCAATTTCAGAATCAATGATCTGAACAATGGCAGTAAATGTAATCAGGAAATAGAAAAGGGTAATAGAATTTTGTTTTTAAGGAATTTAATTTGCTTATTTATTTACTCTACACTTTATAATGACTTGTATATTTTGGCTGCAGTCTACCAAAGCAAAATACTTCTTTTTGAAGCCTGCAAAAAGAGACAAGACAATTAATACTGGGTTTCCAAGGTCCTCAGTTTAAAGAGCAAAGACTTTTTGAAGTCTAAAAGTCTATTATCAATTTGACATGGTCTTCAGTGTTCTTTTTTTTCCTACTTCACATATTTTTTGATTAACTGTTATCTAATTCTTTGGAAAATATTGTTATGAGATGACAAATCTTTTTCTTGCATATTTCTAAATTCTCCACTGTTGGAAAACAAAACCACAAAACCACACCAGTCTCTTCCTGTGACATTTCCAGATCACACCCACAACTGTAACACTCAGCTGCTTGAGATTAAGACCTCACATAAGAATGCAGACACTCAGATCAGGTATTTGGTGCCTGTGAGGGTTACATGGTCAGTGGGCAAAGTGGATATTCCGTTCTTCATAATTGCTCAGTATCCCAAAGACATATTCTAAGTATTTCTAATATTTATGCAGATAATGGATGGATTCACAGATCATGACACTTAACAAGTGAGAGCAACAATAAAACAAACTTTTGGAATATTTTCTGTAAAACATGCTAAAATATTCATAAAAACAAATGAAGGGAAACTCACAGAGGCTAGGCAGAATAAAGTTCTGTTAACAAAGTGATTAATTCATGGTAGGAGGTGCAATACTTCCTCACTGGTGGAACATTCCAGTGTTCTCATGCTGCAGAGCCTTTGTGTGTGACAATACATTAACTGTATTTGTCAAGGAGCCAGAGCAGACATTAAATAACAAGATTGTGAGGGAGTGTGAATTACATGTATGATACTATGGAGTTCATGATGAAATACTGTGCTATTTATCCACTTACTTAAGTTATTGTTCTTGAATAGCCTGGTGTTAGCTTCTGTCTATTATAATTAATGAGTTAAGAATGTTCTTAATTACATGGACATAGTACATACCTCCTTATTCTTAAAGCAATATTTTTCATCTAAACATATCTGGGTTGTGAGGTCTTCTACAGATTTGATTACTCTAACATGCATTGCATCTTAATAAATATTTTGCTTTTTTCCAGACCAACTTTGGCATATACCTGATGAACCAGCCCTTGCACTCATCCTTTTCAGATACTTTATCAGTTGGGTCTCGAGTACTTCCAGTGCTGAAGGAGAATACAGAAATTCAGCCTCCAACATCCAGTGAAGAAAAATGTTCAGGATAGATTCTCTGGAGGACATTAAATTTTTATGCAACTACAGGGAAAAATCAGTAGTCAGTTACTCAAAAAAAAAGAAAAAGCTTCCACTCGTTTGCTTCTGGTAATTTTCTGTTTGCTGTAAATGTTATCAGATGGCAAAATTGTTGATAATTACAGCTCACCTACATGTTTTTGCTTGTGATTAGGTTGCAGCAGCCATAACTCTATTTTGCACAATTGTTTCAGGATGCAACAGGTTTGATCAAGTCTTACTGGTGGATGACTCCCAAAACAAGCCCAACTTTGTTGTCAGAAAGCCACATCTCACTGAAGGAAAGTAAACACAATAATACACTGCTTCCTTCTACTGCTTTGTCAAAACCCCAATTAGTAGGAGAGAGGATGCAAGACATATTTTAGAAACAATGTGGGTGGGAAGAGAACAGTGGGAGAGTGGTATGAGAGTAGTAGTGCATTCAGCTTTTCCAAAAGGAAACTGAAGGTGATATGTAGACAGTCTGAAAGCAATGGAAAAAAGGGAATTATTGGGAAATCTGTGTCTCCCCCTTGGCAAGTAGTGTGTGATGATGTCAACAAGGCACAAAGATAATGAAGATTCAGGATGCCATTTGCAAAACATACTCCCGGTGAAGGAATTCCATCCATTTATTCCCAACTTCTTTCTCTTCCATTTGCTCCTTTTCCATCTATGTGATATCTTCCCTGAGATTTCTTACCTAATGGTGTCCCTGCTTATGGTAGGGGAGTTGGAGCTAAGTGATCTTTAAGGTCCCTTCCAACCCAAGTCATTCCATAATTCTATGAGTTCCACACTCTTGTTTCCTTATATATTTGTGGATGCTGACACATTATTTCTAATTAGAGATTTTTCAAGTAACACAGTCACTTTTTATACAAATTTTGTTTACCCTCAGCAAACTGGAATGGCCACTTAAGGGAACTCTTGAGAGTTTGAATGCTTCTCCATCGCAAAGAGGTCAAAGTATTTTTTTTCTTAGTGTTTGTTCATTTCATAATGCCCTTCTTAAACGGTGTTGGAAGCTCCTAAAGAAGACTTGTGCTTTCTAATTTATGAAAGCAATTGTCTGAAACCTTAGTCTGAAGTATCAATTATTGTGAAAATTACAAAAAATAAATAAAGGAAGGCATGGAGCAGAAAAGAAAACCCACATGGAAAGTCTATGTAAATCAAGACTGAATACATTGAGGCCAGGTGTTTTATGACCCTCAACATGTGTCCAGCTAACTATGGGATGATTTCATGCTTCCAGGAAGTCCTCCTGGATGACAGAATTCTCCTAGGCTGGCTGCTCTATTGCCATCTGGGAAAGTGAAATTTTGACCCCACTAAAAGCACCATCAAAACTCTCATCCAATATGATTTAGGTCTTCCTTGGGGCAGTTTTGGCTCCAGCTGTGTGAAAGTGCTTCTGGCTGAAGCAATCCCTGAATTGTTTGAGCATATCCCTGGAGGGAGGCAGGCGGCTTTGTGAAAGAGTTGGTCAAACAGTCATTCTGAAAGGGGACGACCACAGAGCAGCAGAGAATGGGAAGAAGGAAGCCCATCACCCAGTGCACAAATCAGAATTCAAAAATGCTCTTTCTTCTTTCTCTTTTTCCTTTTTTTTCCCTTTTTTTTTTATGTATAATGGTTTCTTTTTTCTTTTGTTCTTTCGAAGAACTGGTTTTACTCACTTCAGCTGGAACAGTCTCTCAGCAGAGCTTTGTAATGGAAATAAGAAGAAACGTTATCTGTTTCTTACAATCTGCCATAAAATACATGGAAAGAGAGAGGTTTTTCATATGTATGTAAACTGAGAATCAGTTTTGAGAGTTGTACCTTCCACTTCAGAGCCCAAGGTCTGCTCCTTGATGCCTGCTTTGAAAAGCAGGGGCTTTATCTCTCTAATAGTCAATTATCTGGGGTTGTAATGAGGAGGGTTTTTTGTAACCTTGAAAAGCAGTTCCCTGGTATCTAAATCTCTCAGCTGCTTCACTCTTTGCCTTTCTGTTATGCAGAACATTGCTTTGTTGGGTAGAAAGCCAGCACAGCTCTGGCATATTTAATATGAAGAGACCTGTTATATGCTGACCTTCGTGATCTCTCGTGCTCTACTCTGCTCTCTTCACCTCACCATTGTGTCATTTGTTTAAAATGGCACAGAAGTTAGAAAAGGAAATTGAAAGCAACCTCAAAAAGCTCTGTTTCACTCATTATTGCATTTAGTACACAATAAGCCACTTTAGTACACAGTGGCTTGACAAATACTGTTTGTGAATATGCCTAATGCAACGTATAACTATGGATGAGAGGATTTGAACTTTAAAAATGTCATGCTTGGTCATTTTGACCTATTATTTACAGTCAATTACACATTCTCTCTGCTGTGGCTTAGTAATATTAGATCAAGA
>VZTT01001894.1:42693-106690 GCA_013400855.1 Buphagus erythrorhynchus
GAGTCACCATCCCTGGAGGTATTTAAAAGACATGCAGATGTGGTTCTGAGGAACATGGTTTAGTGGTGGACTTGGCTGTGCTGGGTTAACTGTTGGACTCGATGATCTTAAGGGTGTTTTCCAGCCTAAATGGCTCTATGATTGTAAGAATGTAAGTTTTCTGTGTGTGAGTTGCTATCCAAAGCTCGATGTAGTGGTTTAATACACTTGAAAAGAGAAAGTTCTTGTCTGAGTTACTTCATCTGTCAGCCAGAACTTTGAAAAAGAGCTACGGTGTTCCACAGAAATGTCTGGCCAGTTAGGAAAGAAGAAGGAGAGAGAGAGTGAGAGAGGGACTATGAGGGAATGGCCCAGGAACAATGTTTGAATGCTGCCACTGCTGCCCTGTGCTGTAGCACAGAAGTTGTATATTGTGGACAGAGATTTTAAGAACAATTAAAAGCCAACAGTCATTGCTAATTTAGCTTACCAGCCTCAGAGGCCTTTTCATTAACTGGTTGTGAATGTTTTTTTTCTGAGGGAAGGACTTTGTCAAGTTCTTATACTATTTTATGTCTCCTACTGGCACCATGGAATCACTTGGTATTCATTCAGTCTCCCTTGCCTTTCCCCTGGCACAGCATGGTAATTTGGAGCTATTTACGTGCAAAGTGAAGACTGTATTGAGGAAGAGAAAATCTGAGGTTTCATTGAGTGGGTAATCTGAAACAATTGGCTAAATCAGTCAAGCAAGACTGAGAGCTGTGTGGAGCAGGGACCTACATGAAACATTGGGAAAATTGTAAGTGGATTCCTATCAGCTCTTTTTGTTAAGTGCAAAGACAATACAAACCATCAATCATGTATTTAAGAAGCTATATGTGATCTAAATGAGATTGTCAGGTATTGCAATTAGCATATTTATCTGCATATATATTAAATCAATATTCTGCTTCAAATAAGAATGTTTGCATTGGGAGGGTCATTATAACTTGTGTTGTATTTCTTCTGATTGTATCTATCATCCCCAAAATATTGACAGGCAAAATATCTGGTTTTGTCCATCTAGTAAGAGTAGTTGGNGTAGTTGGACTTTGAAAACACCTGAACAAGACACAGCTTTCTGAATTGAGAGTCTACAAGTTAGCTGAATGGTGATATTACAGAACCAGCCATTTGGAAAAATGGCCATGACACTTGTCAAAGAGAAGAAAATTGGGAGTGATTCAACACTTAGGAGGAGAAGCATACAGTCAGGCATCACATTACAGCTCAAGAGGAATGTTTGCTGGAAGAGAAATCCCTTAACATACATGCACATCTCTCTCAGAAACTGCCCAAATTAGGACGTTTACTTTAAGTAGGTGTTCTCATTTTTCTGGAGTCTCTGGTGATAATCTTTAAGCCAGAAGGAACAGGTAGAGATTGAGAGGCAAAGTGGTATCAGATGGAAAGTGACAGAATACAGCAAAATAATGTTGTTGGGTTTTTTTTAATGAAAATGGCATACTTTGACTTTCTCTGTAGGAAGAAAATTAAGTTTAAAAAGAATGTGAAGATAAGTATAAAAGCGAGTAACAGAACTAAACAAAACTATCTAAGCCTTCTAGAATGCATTAATAGAAATAAAAGCAATTTATTGGGTTTTGAACATCCAAACCACAGTTCATCTTACCAGTTCTTGTTACTACAGCCCTCTAACTGCCAGATCATGGATAGAAGTCACTGAAATAGTGTTGTTATCAGCTTATTATTGACAGAGATACTCATGCTGGATGTGGGCATGGAAAAAATGTTGCTAATCATTGTAGTTATATGACAAACCTTAAAATCATAAGGGAAGGCCTTATGGAGAGACGCGCTCTTTCTCAGAAGGAGGAAACTTCTGACCTTAATACTCTGATGAAAAGCTGAAAAGCTTTCTAGATATAGCAAGACTTAATGGTTTAGAAACATCGTGATTTTTGACCTCTTGATGCTGGCATTATTGTGACATACACTCAGCCTTTCTTAACCTGGATTTTCCATGGAAGAAATAACTGCAGCTGGCAGGAAGAGGATGTCTGAACATGAATGGCAGAGGAGATGAAGCCTCTTAAGAGCCTCTAAGTAGAGCAAGACCCCTTGATGCCCTTTGGGCAATAGCAGCCTGAGCCCGGTAATCCATCTCAAAATGCAGCTACAGATTCATGAATGGACTTGAGAATGGGGAAATGCTGTCTTAAAATTGAACTGTCCCCTCCATCTTTTAGCTATTTTTCATTTCTGTCTAAAAGTAAAGCTGGATGAAAACACCATGAGATTAGAAAGCTGTGTGTTTCAATGTGATTTCTTTCACATTGTAAGGTGGTTGTTTTCTCATTTAATGAGCCAAAATATTGCCGTGCAATAGCAAATTAATAAATTTTTAAATATTTGCATGATGGGCTTTACATGAATTCATTCATGTAATTTTCTTTTTCTTGAGTGCTACTAGCATTCATTAATTTCTGGTTAGCCTCTTGGTAATGGAGCTGTCAATGTCAGGGTAACTGTATTTGAAGGGACTTCTGAAGGTCCTCTAGTAAAAACACTACTTCAAGCTTCAGGGCTAGATCAGGTCTCTCAGGGTTGTATCCATTTGAGTTTTGAGTCTCTCCAGCAATGTTTCTGGCCAACCTCTTCACATGGTTTTCCACCCTCTGATGAAGAAGTGTTTCTTTAGACCAAAATTCAGCTTCTGGCTGTTGCTTCTTATCCTTTCACTGTGCATCTTTGGGAAGACTGGTCTCTACCCCTGGTCTGTAGGTAATTGTACCCCCTGCCCTTTGCTTTCTCTTCTCTAGTCTGAAGAAACCCACTCCCTCAGCTTCTACATCATGTGCTGCAATCCTCAGACCTTTCTCTCCAGTGAGAAGTGTCATGCCTGACTTCAAATATCCTGTGCTAAATGCTGGAGGATTTAAACCAGAGAACTCAAAAAATCACTGCCTGACCTACAGGGCTGCACAGCATTCTTCCATCTGCTCTTTCGGTGAATGAGTGAGAAAGGCCACACAGTTCATGCAAGCATCATTTCCCTGGCAAGCTGGTCAAAGAAGTTACATTATTATCAGTTTAGAGACTTGGCTGTGATACATCCATTTTTGCTCCTCAGAGAGTGCCTCTGAATTTAGTTTTAAATGAAGCCTTACACTGGGTTCAGGGTATAAGTCTATTACCATTAACTTACTGGCTGATTCTCCTTTTGACTTAATCAAGGAAAATTTGGGAGTTTATTTTCAAGGATTGGGAGAGAAGGAGTGTTTAGTTCATTCTTTGCAAGACTGGAATATGGTTGAAATCTTGGTCTGAATGAAGTCAGCAGCAGAACTAAACTCCTCTCTGCTGAGTAAATTGACATTTCCTCTCTAGGTTGGTGGTAATTATATTTGCTTCCCTCAATATGTTCCAAATGGATCTCCACAATATTCAGAAAGTTGCTGTGCAACTGAGGCAGTTTCATTTCTGCATGCCCAGTTTTGGATACTTAACAAATTTGATTTTCTAGAAGTATGAGCTGAACACTCAGTAAAAATTGGGTTGACTGAACAGTGCAACAGTCAAATATGCATGCAGCCTGAGTACTTCTGAAACTTTAGGCAAAGATGTACCACTTCCTAATTTACTAAATGAACCACTTCTGAAAATAGTCAATCAGCTGTTTCATTGCCAGCAGGCATGAGGAAGTTGACAGCTGTTCACAACTGAATCTTTGTGCTTCACTCTTTAGCATGTACAGTGCAAAAAGCGTGAATCAAGCAGAATAGGTCAATGAGATTTTCAGGCAACCACAGGAACAAAATAAGGCCTGAACTGCTAAGCAGCCTCATTTTTCTTTCCCTGCAAACTGGCATGCTTATTTGTCTCAGTGCAACACATGGATAAAAGGTATAATCATATGGGAGCAGAGAACCCTCCCTTGAGTATCATTCTGAAATCCCCATGCTTAGGTGATCAATAACCTATGTGAATTCCAAGGTGATGTTGAACTAGGATCAGTAGGATGTCTGTATTGTAAAAAAGTTGAGAAGATGTTAGAACCAAAATTCTTCATCTGCTGAGATGGGAAAGCTCAAAATAATTCCCAATTTTTTTACTTTTTAACTTTTTTTTTCTGTTGTATAGGCTAACATTGCAAGCATAGCAGCTGAGGTTTGCAAATCTGAAAATCCTTGCAGCCAAGACTTTTATTACCAGGCAGAGGTTGTTAGTAAGTCAATCAACATTTCTTGCTTCTATGGGCTCTTCTTTCCTTTGATGGGATATCCTCATATCCATGTTATCTAGCTGAACTACAGAGGAGTTGCACCAACTCAGGCTTTTCCAGCAGATCACTTGGAAGATTCCCAAGACTTCAATATTTGCAGTGATGTGCAATTGATCTCAAGGATGAACATCATCCTAGTGTATTATAGAAGAGCAGCAAAATGGAGGGAGAAGAGTCCTTGAGAGGTTAAATATTTTCCCCAGCCCTAGGCCAGCACCAAATATAGCAGTGCATCACCTGGCAGGTGACAAAGGGATCAAAAAGGGTCTCCTAATTCCAACATTCTTCATCCCCAGCCTGTTGCAGCAGAGGGCAGTGCTGAATGGAGTGCCCAGATGGAGCTGAGACAGGTGTCTGCTGAGCAGGAATAGAGGAGGGTCTTGGGAGACTACTGGGGGCAATTGTGGCATATCACTGCCCTCAAGGCCTAAACCTAGGGACAAGTGCTCCTGCAAACACACAGCTCTCTCTGTGTGACAATCAGGATCATTCTCCATTTGGCACAGAAAGCAGCTGTAACTACTTGGACTAAGGACCAAAGTGGTCAGTCTGCTTCTGCACAAGCCCGGACACTTCTGCTCCTGCTTTTCTCCCCGAGTTTTACTTTCTGCCAGGTAACTGATGTGGGCCAAAGACCAAGGTGATTATTTTTCACCTAATAGCTGAACTTGGAGACTCGTGCTGTCCCTGAGTTGATGCAGTCTGACAGTGCTCACAGACTTATGGGCACTGTGTTCACAAGCTTATGTTCATGCAACTTAATGTGCAAAGGGCTACTCTTGATGAAAGGGTTTTGTCAGTCTGCTTAACTTGATCTTATAATCACCACCATGCCACCAAAGATCTAAGAGACTTCTGTTACCACACTCCCTGTCCTTGTAATTTCTCAGAAGAAGGCTGTGTATTGCTCATTCTTTACCAGCAGAGCTTTAGCTATTTTTAAATTTCCAAAGTGTAATATAGAAAGGAAAATTCTTAACAGACAGATGTTTACCACCACTCGTTGATGCTCTTGCAAGGGCTAATGTCACCTGAAAGGCATCAATTAGCAGTGTTTCTGTTGCTTTCATCACAAAAGTCAGTAAAGCAGGAAATAGTATGAAACCTGAGAGAAAGATAAATGAGTCTCATTCAGAGGAGTGAGGTATGATTAAACAATAGGGTACAGCAGGGTGGGTGAAATATGAGGCCAGCACTGGTCTGGGGACGACTCATCTAATTGTTATCAGTTTCCCAGCCCAAAGGAGTGGTAATTCAGAAGTTAAACATAGGTACCGACGTATGTCATTGTAAGGCTAAAAATTAGGTTTGGAGGATTAACCATACTGATCTCTAAAAGTGAACTCAGAAGAATCCTTGAACTGATGAGTTCATGATTAGCCTGAGGGATGACAGCTCACGATCAGTCGCGTCCGCCCTGGTGTAAATTGGCAGCGTCTCTCTGACTTCCATCAACGTGACTCTTCTGATATCAGTGTGACTCTGAAAAGGCACAAGCACAGTGAACACTTCTCTATTTTTAATTCCGGTAAACTGCAGAACTCCTTTTGGTTTCAAGAGAAGCAGGACAGGGCTATTTGCTTAATTATATGAAGTTCTCCCAAATGTAATGGAAATTCATGAGAAGCTCTGTTTCTTGTTTTTGCTAGGCCTGAAGCTGGAAGGACATATTACTTTCCATCCAGTGAAATGAGAGTGGTACTCATTCTTCTCATAATCTCTTTGAAGCATCTGCACTCGAGATGGAAGCTAAGGTCTGAAATCGAGGCAATTTAACAAAGTGTCACTGACCTTGTGCCCAGTGCTGTCTCCAGACAAATAATTGCACCACCGCTGGTGCTTACGTAACACACTCTTGTGCAAGAGAAAGTAGCTGGGAGTCACTTTGTGTGTTTGGCCAGGGTGAGTGGCACAGCAGCCTCGACTGGATTGCACACAACCAGGGCAGCTTGCTTTCACCTCAAGAGCAGGACACTTGATTTTCCTTGGCCTTGCTGCCTGGATGCATTCATGCCTGCCCACTATGGTCACCCTCCACTCCAATCCACACACGGGGTTGGAAATCCTGTCAGCTTTACTAAGCAAGTCATATGTGGCTGCTCTGGGGCTCCCACCAAGAGGCATCACCAGAGACTGCAATGTACCTCTGATCTCTGTACCTGAGATTTTAGCAGGAAACAGCTGTACCATCCTACTCCTGCCTTACCAACTGCATTTTTCTGGCAGCTCAGATAACTTTTGTCCTGGATCCTTTTCTGTCCCTGTGATCTTCTTCATGGTCTAAAGACTGTCTTTCTGTGGTGAGCAGAGAATGATGTCTTGAACTGATATTTCAGTCCCTTGGGGCATTTCCCTCACCTATCCTCCAGACTCCACCTCAGCAAAATATCAGGGCACAGATTCACTCCTTTACTGTCCCTTCTCATTATTACACAGAAAGCAGTAGGAAAGGAATCTCACCATGGAGTAGTTGTAGGAGCAAGATCAAGCAGGGATCTTTATACTGGGTGCAAAAGGAGGGAGAAGTTGGATAGCAAAAAGGATAAGTTGAAGGAAGGTCTCCCTATCATCTTCTTCCAATCTCTGTGGTAGCTGGTGAGTTATGATCAATACTAAAATATGTCACTTGATCTTTTTGATCTGCTCATGCTCACACTCAAATGAGTAACTGCAAGAACAGATTCAGTAGAAAGAAAAGTGGATTTCTGTACAGTTCCTCTAGATGGCAAGCTTTATCTGTTCTATTTATCTTATCTGTTCAAAAGTGAGTGTGTTCAGGCTCAGCCACACTGAAAAAACTTTCTATGCTACTCTGACCATTCTGAACTATCAGCTCCTAAGCAAGTTTCTGTAGGAAAACAAAATTGTGAATGATGCATCAATTTCTTGAGAAATATGTTTACTTGTGGAATATGATTTATAAAGTAGAACAAAGATGGCATATTTTGCAAACATTGTTACTTCACCTAGTGATGAAGATGTGGATCAGTTTACTCCCAGAGGCATTTTGCTGTGCTGGACGTGAGGGAAGTCTCCCTCTCTGCCCCAAGTTTTCTAGGAATTAGCACTGATCATTACTTTCACTGCTGCTAAGTCAGTGAGGAATGAGTGTAAGAAACCAGAACTAGAATGAGGAAATCAATAAAATTGCCCTGAGAGCTGATCCCAATGTAGGTCCTGTGTAATTAGCAATTATACCAGTAGACTTCCTGGCATAAAATTCCTGTAAAATGGTCTTGTGTGCATCCAATATTTCAATATTAGAGAAAAATTTTACTAAAGAACAGCTATTTTGCATCCTAGGTTGTCTTTTGAACAGCTATAAAGTAAGTGTGGTGGTAGTGTTGGGACACAGAATTGTATTATGGATTTAATGGTATTAGATGATTTGCTGGGAAGCAAGATGACAAAGAGTCAAGCCCTTATCTCTCTGGAAATCAGGATACAGGCCCAGACCTTACACTTCACACAACAGAAAGGGCTTCCAAAAACACTCGGTGTTTATGAAAACCGTGATATATCACTGGTGTAATGGGTCTTTATATGACATTTGTTGTTCTACATTTTCTGTGGACACAAGGCAATGCTTGTGTCCAGTGCTCTGCTGTTTGAATTGTTTCTGCATTCCCCTTGCTGAGACCTCATTGCTGTTCCTTCTCCTGTGTGAAACAGTTTGTGAATTCCTCTAGGGAGAAATCCTTTCATGCATTTTGCAAGTGATACTACACACAACATTTTGCTCAGGTGTGATAAATGGAATATTTAATCAGTTTTCTTGGATGATTTTGCAATGGCCTATTTGAATTTTAATTTCAATTTAAATTTGCCCTGTCTTAGTTGCAGCACATTACTTATTATTATATCCCTCCATTTCCATTTCCTTGCCTTTCATTCATTCAGTCAAGCATCTGTTATGCCTCTGACTAGAACATAAGGGTCTCACACTATGGATTTTTATTTGTTTTATAAAACGTCTGATCACTCTTTAAGTGCTGTACAAGTACATAATGATCTGGCCATAGTGCTTGCTCTGCCTTAGATGATTTGTATCCCTTTTTCACCTCCACCCTTCAAATAACCTTGTCACAGAAATTGCCTGTAGCTTACCCAAGCTCTCCTAATCTTCTTCAAGTCAGTTTTCCCAGTTTGGACAAGTCAGTCTTCCCAGCCCAGAAAATATTGTTGGCACCACTTGACCTCCCTCTGGTCAGGGATTTGACAGAAGTTAGAAAGCAGGCTTTGCTTTCTAGAAGAGGGGTACCCAGACCTCTGTGCAGTTTTGCTGATCACACCTCGGCTGAGTCACCTGGAGAGAGTTACTCCTCTCTCCTCCCTGTCGAGAAGCCTCTTTGGTGGCTGCATTCTGCTGCCACTTGCATCGCTGCATCGCACCCTCCTGTCCCTGACAACACCTCTCCTTCTCGCCTCGAGCTCCCTGCCCTTCCCCTCCCTGGGGACAGTGCCTGCCCTAGATAATGAAGTGGTTTGTGCCTGGTTCTTGCATAACTATTCCAGTCAGGGCACCAAGAGACCTGTTTTCTCCATTTCCTCTACTTAGGGTCCCCACACACCTGAGCACTTTGTGATTAAACATCAGCTGTCCTCCAGAATAGCAGGGGAAGTCGATTAATGTAATTCTTTCATCTTTTATGGAGTCAGAGTTTTGACAAATTTGAAGAATGATAATGAACAGGAGAATATGCCATGTCCTTACATGCCAGTGCATAAAATGCCTGGCAATATAATCTTGGCCACTACTATCCATGAACACAATTGAATTCTTATATTGTCCACAACAATTATTTCTCCCTATATTGACAAGAAAACTCTGACAACTTAATCTGTCCTGATCTGAGCCAACACATTTTCTTTTCTCTCGAATTTACCCTTAATTTTACTGCTGAAGGAAAGGGAAAAAAGGCTAATTGGCTCTGCTTAGAGGCAAGGACACAGCAAGCATGACCCAGTGCACATGGTGTCCCGAGGAGCCTTTTTCTTCCTCCCTGAGGCAATGGCACAGTGCAGCCTTCTAGAAGGTCCACAGATAATCAGCCTTCCCTTTCCCTACTGCATCTGATTTCATGGCCTTTGCACATATTTAGCATATCCCTTTGAACTGACTGGGGTGGTGGGAATCCTTGCCCTCTGGCTCTCAGCAGCTCAGCTGACTGACAAATGAGGTGCTAAGCCCTTGTCCCCGGAGTGAGAGGAGAAGGGCTGTGGGACCGGGGCACCCGCAGGTCCCTGCAATGTGCTCTTGCACAAGATGGCCCTGGTCTTGCCTCATGGCAGGGAGGAATAACCAGCGCCTGGACTGCCTGGTTTCTCACAGCAGGCGTTCCTTTCACCCCCCTCAAAAGATGCCCCTGGCAGACAGGTAGGTGCATGTAGACCTTCTTGTTCAAGGTCAGAGTGTCCCAAAGCATCCAGATAAACACTGGGAAATCTTTATGGGGTCAATGTGTGTGACTGCTGAGAAAAATGGTGATGTTACAGATTCTTATGTAGAAGAAGCTGTGAAGGAAACAGTGGCTTCTGACAATGTGCCAGATAGGGAATTTGAGGAGAGGATATATTTCCTCATGGATTTGTGTTTGAGATATGATGTGGTTACTGTGTATTGCAGCAGAGCTTTACTCAAGCTCAAGGTCTCCTCTTCCTTCCTATTTTTTTTTAATACTGATTCTTTGAATACACATGTAATCATCCATGCCCTGACTTTTTAGTCACTTTTATTTCCTCTCTTCTTCACGCTATTCGGAAGTGGATCTGTGAGTGGTGCTTGAATATTTATATATCTTGTATTGTGTTTTTACAGCACCTTCAAGTAAGAATCAATGGAAAGACCTCGAGGAAATTATTTTTGGCCTGGCTTTCTAGTTGCAAAGGAGTAGGTCATGCGAATTAAACACACCCCTACATCCTTCACTTCAGGCTATGCCCTGAGGCTGGAACAGACCCAGAGAACAGGATCTCTCACATGGAGCTCAGTGCATGGAGGCTGTATTAACCTTTTGTGGGGTGCAGCAGCACTCACATAGGTAAGTTGTCCAGCCTGATAGGAAGAGGGAGGAACAAATTAGAAGGGCAAGTTGCAATCTCCTTCTTCCACTTACAGTGGCCAATGTATCTGTACAATTTGTACTCCTGTTATCATCTCCTTTGCATTGCTCTAACTGAGAAGCAGTTTAGGCACAGCATGTGTTAAATCTGAGCTTGTGTTCTGCTGTCTCCCTCATTAAATGTGCAGTAGGGTGGAGGTTTGCAGTACTTCAAGAGTTGGGTTTATCACCAACTTTTTTGATGATATATATTTTAAGAACATTCTATACCTATACATGTGTATAGGTATCTTATGAGACTCCTCACAAATCAGAAACGTCTCATAATACTGATGAAACGGAGCTTTGAAATAAAAAATTTCTTCACCTATCTCAGTAACAAATGTGATGAACATCTCACCCAATCCTGCACTGCAGTATATATTAATAGCTGTGGATCATACTTCTAAATGTGAGATTAAGACAAGCTAAAAAATTCTGTGCCTTTGGAAAAGTCATGCTTTTCAAGTCCAGCCTATACATGATCTTAAGCTGTGTTCATACTGATAGCAAATGCTGAGCATATTTCATTACCAGGAAGGCAAAACTGGCTGCCAGCCGGATGGCATTTGCAAATGATCCATCCCTAATCTGCTCTTCCAGAACACAACCTACATCTTGCTGCTATCTTTCCTCTTTTTCTTTGAGTGATTAATTCTCAGTTCATGAGACTTTTCCAAGCAGGACCTATCCTTCAGGGTGCCTAGTAAGTATCAAGTGCTTTTGTCTGCTTGTGCTCAGCTTCCAGCTCTCCAGAGCAGAAGCATCTCAGATCTCATTAAAAACATCATAAATTTTAACCCAGAGTCCCAGAGATCCAGCATAATACTGTGATGGAAATCCATCAATAATGCACTGTCACAGTCAGGTATTATCCTGCACACAGGATAGGTGGGCATTATGAACAGGAGCTGGCATCTAAAGGCCAGTCCAACATTCAGAGCCAAGCCAGGGCTGCCAGGTATCACCAGAGCAGTGAAGGGAGAAGGCCCCACATAAGGCTAGTCAGTGTTCATAATGCAGCCTGGGCTTCCTCTGTGAGAAGGTTTTCTAATGTAAACTGTGCTCTTTGGGTTTCAAGGAAGCCCTGGGGAAAATGGCTGGCTGTACGAAGGACTTCTGTTGTTGCTTGACCAGTTGTCTCACTCAGCATCTTACACCTCCCCACTACCCTTTGGCCAGAGTCATGTTATTATGAGTATATAATTGTGTATTTAGCTCCTCTGTTAGGGCTACAATTTAAAATAATGAAGGAATCTAATTTAGATCAGTGTGTTCCACATGTGAGCTCAACACAAACCTATAATAAGCCAAATTATAAATGACACATATTTCCCCTAAATTCAGACAGAATGAAAAATATAAATATGAGAAGGACTGACTGCTAATGTGTTCATGAAAGCTCATTCCAAAAAGAGAGATGAGATGATCAAAAAGCATTTGTGTAAGAGCAATTTGAAAGTTTCTTTATAGTTTTCATGGGAAAAATTAGACCAGATCATGAATAACTGAGTCACAGGGCATTGTGATTGGCTGCTCTTTAGCAAGAGTTAAAGTAACATGCGCTTTGTTCACAGTGTTGGCAAACTGATTTTGTTTGTTTGCAATTTGATTTTTGAAAACTAATCAAGCCAAGGGTTAAGAGAAAGCTCTTAGACATGGGCAGAATTCCAAAGCAATCTGAGAGTCCATTCCCTAATTCAAGTTGGTGTCAGGAAGCATGTCTTAATATGACCTTCAGGAAGTTCTTTAATTTTTTGCTAACATATCAGTCTTTTCCTTTTTCTCCAGTATAAACAGCAACTTCAAACATACATACACACATATATTATTCTTTTTTTATCTCCATGCCCCAGCAAAGGCAGGAAAAGGAGCTGCTGAAACTGAACCAGGAGAAAAGGAAGCTGGTCATTCCTGGAGAAGATGCCTCTCTCTCCCTAAAAAGCATGACACAGCAGGGTGGCTACCCACAGATTAAGAAACTGTTGAAAACTTTGGAATTACTCAAATGAGGTTATTGCCTTTGGGTTACCCAAATGGCCACAGCAGGCCAGCCCCAGCACTTCCACCCCTGCTGCCCAGGAGGCTGAGTCAGGCCCTCTATGGCCTCAAATCATCCCACTGCCTCTCATGTGTGGTAGTTCATGGTATCAAGCCTCAGCTGTCATCACTCCTGGTACCATGACAGAAAACATTCTCTGGTTTCTCTTGGGTTGCTTTTGCCTGAACCATTTCAGCAGAGCACCACTGCCCTAATCCTGAGCATCTTTCCCCTCTCTGGCCCTTGCTTCCTTGAGGAGATCCCTCTCTTTCTCAGTGTCCCAGCTGAAATCACAAAAGGGTTTTGTTCTACTGGAACTGTAACCTTCCTTCTGCGTGCCAAGAGGGAGAAGTTGCACAGAAAATGAGATAAGCCTATGCTCAATAAAACCAGAATGCCTGCAGACAAATGGCCATAACTAAGGTCACATGCAAAGCCCATTCCTGACCTTAGATGCTCCACCAGAATGTCCAAAACCTGTAGTATATGCACAGAGGTGACTGTGCACACTGTTATGTGGCTATCCTAAAAAATCGCATTGTAGCATCCACTTATTCCTGTCTGGGAAGAGCAGGGGCAGGATTTTAAAAAGCAATATAATTTTTACCACAATAAAAGTGGTGCAACCCAAATAAATTAAATACTATAAATCTTTCCACTGCCTTGGCAGGGCAGGTGAGCTCCATGCTCTCCCAAGATTCACACACCTTCATGTTAATGTTTTTAATGCCACATCTTTCAGGTTGAGAAGAGAAACAACTGTCGTTTTTGACCTTGGGAGGAGTCCAAATGTTGTGGGTGGTGGTAGGGTATTAGGTGAGGAAAGGAAGAGAATATGTGCTGTTCTGCCTTCTCAGAAATGTTCTTCCTTGGAAGGGGCAGAGCCTGCACCACTAGAAAGAAATTTGTTTTCTTTTTGCTCTTTGCAAATGCAGAAAACTTCATGAATGCAGAGCACTGTGGAATTTTTTGCAGGAGGACAAATTAACAGGAGCAAAGGTGAGCTTCCTTGGGCATTTACCACAAATCTGGATGTACAAATTAATTTTCTGCTGCCTTTTCCTGGGATATAATAGCTCACAGCAGAGAGAGGGGTTGCAAGGTGGCAGCAGCTATTGAAAGGAATTGGAGTATATGGCTTTGTTCTGAAACAGGTGCTTGGCCATATCTGATATAGTTGTGGCAGTTCAGAAATAGTTCAAGCAAAGAGCTTCCTTGAAAATGAAACCTAGTCCTGTGAGAAACTCTGGTTTCAAAATCATGCAAGATTTTTCAAGAATTTAGATGATAAATTGTTTTTGTTCATTCATTGGTTGGTTGTCTTGTTTTTTTGTTGTTGTTGTTTTGAGGTAATATATTCTTATCTGGAAACAGAATAATAACTTAAAAATAATTTTTTATAAAGTTAAAATACTTTAATTCTTAGCTTAATATATAGAAAAAGCTAAAATTCTGTAAGAAGTTGGAACGAGTCAATCAAAAAGCCCCCAGCCTCCACACCCCAGTCAGTTCCATGATACTGAATTGTTTCAATTATCCTGCCAACTCTTCCCTCCATTAATATGGTCTGTTCCCCCCAAGACTTTTTGTTTTATAGAAACATATTCTGTCAGAGGTGATGTGATTTGATCACCAAAAAACCCACCAGCATTTTACTGAAGTAGCAACACTGAGCACTCTGAGTCCATGTCTTCATTAGCAGTCAGCATAGAGCAAGAGGGGAGAGGCTCTATAGAACATGCCCAAAGTCCCTGTCACAGGGATTGTTTTACTCCATGGAGTGAATGCTTTTTTGTGGCTGGAGTTTGATCAAATTGGTGCTTTCTTAGGCCAAAGCTAAGCACAGGAACTGAGAGACTCACTTCAGCACACCCTCCTCACCTGGACTAAAATGCTAATAATGGGAATATGGTGCTGACTCACAGAAAGAAGTCCCATCTGCTTACGTCATTTGCTGTTGAAAGACATTATATGCTGAGGTACCACTGCCTGATGAAATAAGGTATCCAAAGACTCCTGTAAAAGGGTTGGGATTTTTGGTGGGTGGATTTTTGCTCAGGGTATCAGCTGTATTATCTATTATTTTTATATCTGGCTTTGTATCACTCTAAATATAGTTAATGGAACAAATATTACTTTGATGTAAATCACCAAACAGGGTATCTGGCCTTAAAAGCATCATTTCACAACACACAGTGGTAGCTCACACTTCTTTCCAAAGCCTTTGCTACACAGCACTTGGACTGCAGCGACCACTGATATGTGCATCTAACAGCAAACACAGAAAAAGATTCCTTTTTCTCAAGGCATAAAATACATGCTAAATAAGAATAGGATCAGTTTCCTATTAATTACCTTATCTCCTTTATTTACTCAATTACCAGTGCATCATTTCTCTTCTGTTTTTCACACTCGCTGAATTACACACTGTACCTGGTCCTAAGGGGCGTATAAAAAATATCAGATTGCAAACCACAAATTATTTGAGAAATACAATAATTAAAAAATAATAAACCCCCAAATAATAAGAAAGCCACAAGTGACAGAAAATTGACACTGTCAGTGTAAGAACAAGGCACTGAGAGTTATCAAAGAAAGAGTAATGAAAAACTTCCATCAGCTCATGGATTAACTTGTATTATCAGTTATTTTGGTTAGAATTTATGGCTTAAAAATTGTACTGTTCAAAGGGAGCAACACATTGCGAGAAAGCACCTTAAGACAATGCATTTCAAACTCTTCAGTGTTAGATTTGCAGTTTCTTTTGGAGGCACTTTCTTCATAGACAGAGAGGCATCCTTGTGTGGATAAAAAGTTGGATCTGTTTTCAAGGAAATGTTAATGTCTTCTGCTGTAAGGGCATTCTATTTGCTCCAAATATCTAGTGCTCACAGAGATTTTTATAAAGCAGTTGTAAGATCCACTAGATAATGCCTTCACTCTCCATGCTGGTGTGTGTAACTACATAAAGAACAGTAATATTTTTAGTCATAGCATCCGTGTAGATTCATAAGATCAGTGCAATTAACAGCAGAAATACAGAGAGGTATATGCTGGCTTTTTATTACAGACCTCCTTTTATAAGCCACAAAGGGATTGTATATTTTTGGTGAGCTGAAGCATAATATTAGAAGTGTATATATCCATAAAATAGTGTAAAATATAGAGCTTTTACTTTTCTTATTTCCTTCAGATGTTACCATAAAACAGTATGATACTTGCAAGAAACTGAATAGAAATTATTTTGTTAGTGAAGTTAAATTAAATAGCTATGTGAACAAGTATTTCACCTTTTGGATGTTAATATCAGATCAAGCATTAAAATATTCTCTTTTAAACACTCATGTTTACTTTGCCCAACAACCTCATCTACTGTACATGTTAAACTTTTACATCTAAGCTACCTGAATGAAGAAAATAAAGTTAAGCCTAGACTATGTTTTTTATTTATATCTTTGGTTGAATCTCCTAATCCCCATCAGGCAAAGCACAGGTGCCAAAGAAATCAGTAGCCACGTGGATAATAAGCTAGATGTGATCCCCTACTGCAGAGAGCATTTGAAAATATAAAAGAATTCTTAAAATTCTTTGTCTGTGCATAGCTGCAAAGACATCAATGGATACAGTACTTCAAAATGCTAAGGTATGGAGCATTTCACACAAAGATGTGAGAAATCTGGAGCCCTATGTGGAGATGAAGCATCATCTATATGTAATGAACATAAGTGGAGACTGATTAAATTCAACTAGCATAACTCTAAAACTCATATTCTTGAAATACTGGTCCTGTGCAGCATTAAAAACAGTTTCTTGCCAATGTTCTCTAAGTTAATGTGTACCAAACATGTCACTTTCTTTCATCTAAGGATGACAAGCATCTAACTGAGCAGTCACCTGACTTTTGATCTGCAAAAATGTCCCCTTTGCACAATTCTTAGTGAGGTGGTTAAATAGAAGATGTCCCATTGTCTCATCTTGCTGACTGACTGGGAGACATTTTCTTTGCTGGTCTGCATGGACACATCTGAGTCCATAGCCCAGATAGAATTGTACAGAAGTATTTCCAGCTCCTTCCTTAAGCATAAAGCTTAATGCATCTAGAGCTCCAAATTCACTTCAACTGTTGAACATGGCATGGGTTGAAGCTTTATTCAGAGATTGACCAAATTTGGATTGCCTCTGCAGGGCCTTTTTGCTTTTCAGGATCCTTTGGTGGCCAGCCCCTTCTGCATTAGGCTTTCAGAAAATTCGGAGATATAGTTAGTAAGGACTTCTTGTTTTCTGTGCAAGTGTCATACTTGTGTGTCAGTACAAAAGTATTGATGGGACTTAAAACTAGGTTAGGAAGGAGCCACACTTCTGAGACTTATAGGTGCAGAAAAGGAGCAAAATGTCACTCCATGTCATTAAGGTGTCACACTCACTAGTGAATAACATGGCCATGTTGACAATTTGTGTGATGATAACATGGTGGTGATGACATGCCACCATTTTGCTGCATGAAACCATGTGGATGTCACTTGGAATTCGTCTACCCTAAGGTATTTACTAACTACAGTGAAGCTTACATATGTCCTCTGGTCAGCACATTGAAAAGAAGTCAAGAAGATTACTCATCCAAGAAATGCAGGGCAATTAAACCCTCCAGCTAACTCTGAGCAACCTCCTACACCCTAAATGATCAGTTTTATGATTTTTTTAATGAATGTTTGTGGTTGCATTTTCCCCCTCCACTTGGAATAATCCCCTTCTTTCAGTTGACGTACAAAATCATACTAGGAATCTCCTGTACATTTAATACCCTCAGCGTGTCCTCTAGTTTCTGCCTATCATTTCCAGCAAAGATTGGAATTATATACCAACCATGAATTATGGAATTATCTATTATTTTTATTCCATCAAAGATGGAATTATCTGCCACCAGTTAACAAAGACACGTGCTGGATTCTGCACCCAGAATGGGACAAATAAACCCTACACATACAAACTGGGAAATGAGATACTGGAGAGAAGCACCACAGAAAGGGACCTGGGGGTCCTGCTCAATGACAAGTTGACCATGAGTCAGCAGTGCCCTGGCAGCCAGGAGGGCCAACCCTGTCCTGGGGTGCATCAGGCACAGCATCACAGCCAGGCAAGGGAGGGGATTGTCCTGCTCTGCTCTGAGCTGGGGCAGCCTCACCTCCAGTGCTGGGGGCAGGTTTGGGTGCCACAATATAAAAAAGACATTAAACTATTAGAGAGTGTCCAAAGGAGGGCCATGAGGATGGTGAAGGGCCTTGAGGGGAAGCCAAAAGAGGTGCAGCTGAGGTCACTTGGTCTGTTCAGCCTGGAGAAGAGATGGAGGGGAGACCTCATTGCAGTCTGCAACTTCCTCACAAGGTGAAGAGTAGGGGCAGGCACTGATCTCTTCTCTGTGATGACCAGTGACAGGATCTGAGGGAATGGCCTGAAGTTGTCTCAGGGGAGGTTTAGGTTGGGTATTAGAAAAAGGTTCTTCACCCAGAGGGTGGCTGGGCACTGGAACAGGCTCCCAGGGGGAGTGATCACAGCACAAAGCCTGCCTGAGTTCAAGAAGCATTTGGGCAAGGCTTTCAGGCATATGATGTGATTCTTGGGGATGTCCTGTGCAGGGCCAGGAACTGGACTGTAATGATCCTTGTGGGTGCCTTCTAACTCAGGATATTCAATGATTCTATGATCTAGTCTATTTATGCTTAATTACTATTTTCTAAAAGAACCTGGCTACATGCACTGACTAATAGGAAAGACTACCCTCTTCCTCTCGTTATTATACCTCTCTGGTTTTCATTCACGACAAAAATAAGTTCCAGCACTAATGGTGAGGAAGTGCCAGTTTATGCTAATTGTAGTTGAAAAATAGATTAAATTCCAGACAATCACTTAAAATTATAAACAGCAAGAGGAACATGTCCAACAGGGGGTTTAGCCAGCTTTGCTTACACTTAATCCTATACTGTTCAAGGAGGCTTCTGGTCCCTGATGTACACTTAGATGCTCTAAGAGATGGCAGCAGCTGCAGATGGCCTCTGAGGGGGGCACCTAACAGAGGTTTCCACAACCAAGGGTTCTATCTATGCCTTCTCCAGCTATCCTCCCTTTTTGAGCTACATTAATTGGACTTCTTGACTCCTTTGTTTTCAGGTAATTCACAGAGATTAACTGTGGAAAAGACTCCAAGCACAACCAGTGGTGGACACGTTGCTCTCTATCAATACATTTTGAATGGAAACAACAAATAAAGTCCTTCCTTTTCTGTTTAATGTAGGAGCATTAAAAGAGAACTTATTAGGTATTGCCCTTATTTGTCATTATAAAGAATTTCAGAGCTGATATATGAATATCTACCTCTCCCTACTTTTTTCTGCAAGAACAATATTTACCTCCAGAGTATGAAATTTTGACTTTAAAGGTGGAGTTTCACAGTTTCCATCTGACTTTGTTTCATCCATAGTGGACTAATATGACTCACTACTGGCAAAACAAAGAACTACAGACCTGAGCAATTCAAGGCTGCAAGTAATGAAGCCAGTCAGTGGGGCTGTGAGGGGAACTGCTGCAAGTGGGAGCAAACAGCAAAAGCAAATGCAGGCACCAGCCCTCTTGGCTCACCAGCCAGTCAGCCAAACACACCACAACATAACCAAATATGGAGAGAAGTTGGAAAGAGAACTTAATCCTTAAAAAAATGTTCTACCTGATTATGCCCCCCTCAACAGACAGGATTTGGCAGTGGAACAGCCCACAGACTTAACTGGATATCTGTGTGTGCTGGCAGCAGTTTATTGCTGGATTCATTATTCTGCATGGTTTTGCCCTTGCAATTACTACAACTGCCTCCTTTTTCCCTTATGTAGTCTTTTTGTTTGCTTGTTTTAAGTCTGAGGTTTGTATCTGTTCACATGTCCTTTGTTTAAACACATCCCTTCTGCTTTCAGGTGTATTTGTTGATCCCTTGAGCTGAAGCTAGGAAAAAAAATGTAGGCTGGATAACAACACAAATAACATTGCATCACCCTCACAGAGAGTGGGAAAGTTCATCACTTCCTCCCAATCTTTTGTCCCTGGACCCCTTCAGGTTTCTGCAGCCACTTAGCAGGCTGACTTCATTCCCATGGTCCTTTCAGCCTGATGAGATTTGCTCATTTACCTAAAGGACCTGGAAGTTTAGAAGGAAAAACTTTGATAATAGCATTGAAAGGGCTGGTATTTAAAGCTGCATTCCTTGAAATTACTCCAGATGAAGTATCCAGTGTACCAAGTTATCTTACCCCTCTTTGCACTTCAGAAATCTGCATTGATCTGACCGCAGATACACGTCACACAGAAATTACCCTGCCAGTGGATGCTTGAATTAGATTTTGTCTAAAAGTATGGGATGGCATTTGGTTTGTGGTCTTGAGAAGTCAACATATTGAGTTGCTGTTTAATTTAAACAAAACAAAACAAAAAAAATAACCTAACAAAAAAAAATTCAACAGTTTAATATCATGTTCAGAAAATCTTATCTTAGGATAAATTTGAGGTGATCTATGCAGGTCCCCTAATTTTACTCCTAGGCAGAGACATGTTCAGCACTGCTATTGCTGTGTATTGTTTTGTGGTTCCTCTTGCTTTTATGGTCCCAGGGCCATCCTGGACTCTGTAGGGTACAGCTTAACGAAAACTGTTCATCCCCTTGTCTGAGAAAAAAGATAGAAAAGTGGACTAGAAAAACAGATGCAACCTATTTGGTTTTGTGCAGCATCTGGAAAGCAGAATTCATATTAGTAAACACAGAAGTTCACCTCAGAGGGGGTTGTGGGGGAGTCCCCTTTACAGACAACAGAGAGCAAATCAGTGTACAAAGCAAACTAAGGCATGGTTCACCTCCTCCTAAAGAACATGTCTGGAACAGCTCACACCACTTATGCCCTCAGCATGCCTGGCTCTCTCCATGACTGTGGAGACAGTCTGGGCTGACCACCTCACATACAGGTATCTACACAGGTGTCTGGAATTCAGGATACAGCCTCTCCTCTAACCATATAGATGGAACAAGATTACACTTCCTAGAGCCTTTCACATGCAGCAGCTCAGTGTGCTGAGCTCTGGGCCCAGTGTGTGCTGTGCCTCTCACCTGAAAGCAGTTGCTGTGGATGTGTGCTCCCCTAGTGCCATGCTTGGCATATCTGTGTTTCATAACCTCTTGGCTTGCTGCTTCCAGGGCAAGGCAGCAGTTTCAGCACAGTTTCTCACCAAGTGAGCTTCATCTCTTCCAAAGAGAGGTCTGGCTCCCTTTCCTCTGCTTGCCCCGGTCCTGTAACCTGTGCAGCAATACCAAAAATCTTTTTTCAAACAAACACTATTCTTCTGAGTTAAGCATTTTAAGGTTCTTCAGTTAGAACAGAAAAGCAAAGATTACCCAAATGGTCTGGATGACAGCATAACATGCCTCTCTGCACCAACAGATTCAAGACTTGGTGTTCACATAGTACTGGCTAACAGTTATTACCTGTAGTGGAAAATCTGTGCTGTTTAAAGAAACAGTTGCTTAAACCTGTTCCACTGAATGCCAGTTAGGGTCCACCCTCAGACTTTTGGCATATTCCCAAATCAGCCTCGAACTGAACAACATTTAATCAGTTCCACAGAAAGTTAATGATACATAATTGTAGGCTACAGCAAGATATTGAGGTGAGGGCAAATGTAGCATTATAAGGAAGCAGATGACAGCACAACTTGGTTATTTTGTCACTTCAGTGACAGAAGTGGAGACAACAATTGATTGCCCAGTTACTGTAAACCTGCACTGTTTGTTTGGGGTTTTTTTCAGACATTGATTATGAACTATAGGTATGAGCCTCTGGAGGATCGGGGACAGCAATTATGGGATGCTTGTCATTTGAACACTCTTTGCAATAGCTGAGGTACAAACGTATGCATCAGTTTGAATGTTTGGAGTCTGTCCAAAGACATAGATGGCTGATACCACTTCATACTCTTAATTTCATGATTGCAACAGAATGCAGTTTTATGTAAATTTGACTCTTCCTGGTGTTTTGGCTAAAGTCAACAATACTGCTTTACTTAACTTATTAGAAGGTTTTCAGATTTTTAGGATTTGATGTTTAATCAAATGCATTCACTCATCTAAGTATTACCTCAAACAAATAGCACAGTTTCAATTGATACTTTTCACTTCTGTCCTGTGAAAAGTTGGAAACAACTCACACTGTGCCTTTTATTTCCAAAGATTGAGGAACTGTTTTAATTCCTTACATGTTCCATTTACAGGAAGAATTACACAGAGAGTAAAAAAAAATTTAAAAGTATTGCCTGTGCAATTTTTATCTCTCTACAGAAAATTTTTCTTTTTTATAACAGTTCTTTCCACTGACATTCAAATCTGACTATGCTTATCTGATGCCAAATATGAGTTTGGTTATGTGCTTCATTTGAGACTGTGATTATTGAGAAGTCATCTACTGCAACTGTATATATTCAGACAATACAAATGAATACAAACTCTTCTGCAAATGGACTTCCAAGGGGTTCTAAGCTTGCAGCTCTAAGTTATTCACCTCATACTATAAATTGTCAGTGCAGAAACCTAGGACATCCTAGAACATGACTCTGAAGTTAGTGGATTATGGGGTAAGAAGCAAGTAGGTTATGCATTTATTATATGCATTATTATCCTGGTCTATAATAATGCTGGCTGGCCATGTTAAGTCATGTAGAGAATTATGTTTCAAGACTCAGGTAAGCTTTCAGAATGTGTCAGTATTAATGTGCATTAAAAGGGCATTTCACAAAAAGCTATTTCTCCACATCCACTTATCTTCAGTTCAGCATTGCCCAGCTTAATCTCTGGGCTATCACCCATGTTAAGGATTTTAGTATAAACAGGACAGTGGATAAATAAATATCTATTGAGAACTGTCCTACAGAAAGAGGATGCAGAAGGAAAAAGCAGTAACTTCACTTCTTCACAGATCACACAAACAATATAAGTCCTGAAAGCTCTTGCAAATTTCTTTTACTTTTCAAGCTTATACGAGCCCTCAGTGTATCATCTCAAGAATGTTGCCATCATTTGAGATGTCTTCAGCCTGACAGTGAAAGTACGTGGATTATAGCAGCAGAAGCACAGGCAGGAAAGCCAAAGCAGATCCTCTTGCTCTTCTCATAGCCCGGCTACTGCTGTCTTCCCAAACAGAGCAGGTGAAAAATTATTTGCTCTAAACTCCAGGGCAAAATAAGTTCACTGTTGTGCCCTTGACAATCCTCCTCATTGAGGAAGGCTCCTCGATGAGCAACACTCAGAAGTGGGTGAATACATGCACAGAACCACAAAACAGTGTGGGATGGAAGAGACCTTTAACGATTATCTAATCCAAGCCCTCTATTTTTCACTAGACCAGGTTCCTTAAAGTACTGACCAGTCTGACCTTGGACACTTCCAGTGATGGAGCATCCACAACTTCTCCAGGCACACCTTTCATTTTGTTCACTGAAGCATTAAAAGAAGTACAAGGCTCCCATATGAGTGAATTTAACCTCTGGAAAACACAATTTGGAATCAATCTGTTCAATCTTACCTGCACATGAATAAACTAAAATAAAACCAATCTTTGTAAGCTTTGTTGAGTTTCAGTTTTCAAAGAGAGAGAAAGAAAATGAGGGCGAGGAATTAGACCTATTGAGTATAATTTAAGCAGTCACAGGCTGTAAAATGAGAGATTTTATTAACCTAGGTGAGAGAAAAGCAGGAAATTGCCATATTATATCATTTTCCACTGAGGAGCCTCTGGTGGAATTGCTATTTCCAGGAGGGCGTAGTGTTCCTAGAAGTGAGAATTGATTTAGATTTTTCTCTCATCATTCCACTGCGAAAATAGAATCTGAGCTTTTGCCAAATTCTGTAGGAGTATCTCTTTTTAAAATCATTATTACAATAAGGTCAAGTTCTTCTTAAAACAAAACATTTCATATGCTTAAAATCTCATATACTTGGTGTTTATTATCTGCCACATCCCAATATTTTACAAGTGCCCTATAATGATAGCTTCCTCTTTCATGCTGCATTTTGTAAAGAGATTTCAAAGCATTTCCCAAAGAAAGTGAACTATAATTATGCATGTGGTAGAGATGGGGAAATAGAAACACCAAGAGGTAAAGCAATTTGCCCAAGGTGACAGGGCAAATTAGAGGCAGAGTCAGGCATAAATCCCATGTCTCCTGCTTTTTGCTTCCTTGCTAACCACAGCCCCACTTGGAGATGGTATCACCAGCTTGTAAAAGCAGTAGGGAGCTGCTATGGGAGTACTACAAGATGCACCCTAATGTGAAGCTGATACAGGATCAGAATCAGGGTCCACCTGCAGTTCTTCTTGGTCACAGGGGTAACAGGTAAATGGTAGCTGATCTGAGAGGGGCTTGCAGGGCATTGCTGGGGGCTCCTCACTGAACCTTGTGTGGGAGACAGGGGCTGCTGAAAGGCAGAGCAACCTCCATAGCTGCTGCATGGAGGAATCCTCCCTGCAAGCACTGAGGCACTAATAACCTCATGTTCCTGGAGATGCATTCCTCAGAAATCAGGCCCACACAATTTTCCCCCTTCAGTAGTGATCAGAGTGGCTGATCATGGAGACAGAGGACTCTGTAGAGCAATGTGGAGCTGCTTTGTCCCACAGGACATCGTGCCTTGGAGAGATGCAGTGGCAGCCCTCACCACCTTGTTGCACAGCAGAAGGATTCCTGCATTCCCACAGTGCAGAAGCACCCAAACTCTACCGCTATTTGTGGTTTATTTGGCACGTTAAGATTGATTTGAAATTATTTCCTGTGTATTTGCAAACCCAGCAAGGAGTTTCCCTTTAAAGTGCACCAGCTGTGACATTGGGCAGGTTCTGTAATTTCAAATGAGGTGCTAAGAGACTACTCCTTTCAACAGCTTTTTTTTTAATGAGGGTGGGTACCTGTTGCAATGAATCAATTAAAACTCTTCTGACACACAAGTTGTGTGTTGCCAGACCCGTTTCACAGGTTTCTCAGGAGGGAGGATAACATGTGACAGCACACAGAGAAGCCAAGAGTACTGGAGAAGATCAGAAGCCTGCATGAGTGAGCTTAGCTTTCCAAAATATTTTCTTAAAGCGCTATTCAAAGGACCACTGACCTCTGCAACAGACAGCACCATGGTGGAACAAGAGATGCTGCTATCGTGTGCTTATCCTCAAGAAAAATGTAAGTGACCAAATATGATTTTGTATAAGAAATGAAAACAGGACACTGGAGGAAGGAAATGAAAGAAATTATCTAGGTCGTATAATTGAAAAGACTGAGGGAGTAGAGGGGAAATGCTGAAAGAAGGAAATAAGGATGTTATTAATTTTATATTGTAGGCATGCAATTGAAATATGATTAGCATACTTTCAAGCAAAAGAAAGGATGCATGTATGCACAACTCTGATATAAAAGCTTCTTGAAGAAACTTGCTTTAATCTTTGACTTTCTGCTTGTATTTGCAAAGTGCTGTGGTGTGGAGCTGCTTGTGTGGTAGAGAACATGAGCAATGAGCTTTGATTTAGTTACTTAAGGAGCAGACTGGAGTGCAAAGAGAGCATTTTCAAGAAAGACGTGGTGTGATTAAAACCAACGGTTTAGGCTTTTTTAACAATGCAATGCCTTTTTGCTAAGACATCAGCTTTCTGATGTTTTATCCAAATGTCAGCTGATATTAGGGTACAGTGGAAATATCCCAAAACCATCCCTCCTTCCTGAAAGCATGCTGAAACAGAACCTCTTTATGAACAATAAATGTTTTTATTACCAGAAAATATAATACAGGCAACAAAACAAATAAAATCTGTATGTATTGGCTTTTAAAATGCCTGGGAATGTTTTAAAAGACTAGTGAAATAACCAAGTCAGATTTTCAGCATGCTAAAGATGAGTATGACAGAAAGGCAGAAATGTAGCTGACTACAATAAAGTCGGGTAACTAAGTCTGGACTGGACATGTCTGAACAAAATATTAAGCAAATGTAGAAATGGAACTGGTATGTCCTGAAGCCACTTCAGTGTACTGCCAGAATAAAATTCAGTGCAAAAAAAAAACCCAAAACCCTTCTCCCTTTCAACTAAAGAAATATTGCTTTTTGAATGGCCTAGCTTGCTTCATGAGGAGGTTATTTAAAATTTATTTCAGATTGAAGGATTGTCTTTGTTCTGCTTGTAAAAATGTCTCTTTGTACAGGGCTTTGTGTTCATTTTTGGGCGCAGAATAGGACAGGGATGTCAGCAAAGATCCAGTTTACCTGTGGAGAGATGTTTTACTTTTCTCTTGTTTTCTACTCCCTGCTTTGCATATGCAAAAGGCAAGAGAGAGATAAAAATCATCCTTACCACAGTATCCTGTTGAGCTGACTTAGAAGCTCATAACCAACTGACTGTAACAGAGCTTAAATGAAACCTGGAGTTAAAATATCTGTGCTATTAAAAAAATCCCAACCAAACCATACTTTTCTTTCTGCTGCCTAGTGTCCTATTAAAGGCTTTTAAAAAGCAGGGTGGCAATACTTCATTTTTATCTTTGCTGTAACCTCAGCAATATAAATGATTGTTTTTGTTTCATGGACTGATTTTTTTTTCTTTCTGTTGCTCACTTCAACGTTAAATAGAAAATGGGAGTCATAGTGGGTTAAAATCATCCAATTGCCTTTTATGGAAGACATAAAAGGTCAATGGACCTCTTGAATTGCTCAGTTTTATGTATGAAATTTAACTTCTACTGTGTGTCATTGTATTTGCATGTGTGTGTGAGAGAAAGAGATTTCTCAGTCTCAGTCTGGCTGTCAAATTCACAGAAATGTGACATGCAGCACTGTAGGGGCTGAAAAAGTTGCATAGAGAAATCAAATCAAGCCCAAAGGAACTAAATCCATAGAAGGAAGGAAGCCATGTAATACCTCAGGATGGATGAGCTGGGTCCACTAATTACACCTTCTGGTGGCATGAATTAGCAGTGACCCCTCTGAAGCCAACTGAGTTACCCCATGGGCTTAAGAAAGGGCCATGTGGAGGACCAGCCTCGCTGCATTTACAGTACTAAGCAGGTAGGGTGTGTATCTGACATGTTAAAGAGATAAACAGAGCACTGAATGGGTCCATTCTAGTTATAAAGGATCAAATTCTGCATCAGTGGGTGATGCTTTTCAGCTCAAAACTAAGTGGTGTCTTGGATTGATCCAAAAGGTCAACCCACTGTAGATTTAAGCTTATAAATAAAAACCTAAACCTTTTAAGAAATTCTTTCTGCTAAATAAAATGAGCACGGTATGTCTTTGGAAGTCTGGACCTACTTGTTGGGAGCTGTTGGTTTTCTACCTGTTGCTATGTGAAGTCAACAAGAAACTCAAAACTTTATACCCGAACCAAAGGTCTATCTATCTGTGATGATGCATTTCCACGTGCCTACTGCTTAATGTCATTTGTCTCCCTAAAAGTCTTGCAAGGAAAACTAAGATGTTTGTGGTTTGTTTGTTTGTTTGTTTGTTTGTTTTTTGTTTTTTTTTTATCTCCAAGACACACCAGGACGGTCACAACATTGAAAAATTAGTCTGTAGTCAGTCACGTGCATGTTTTTCATAGAACTGTGATGGTCTAGTGCTGTAGTGCCACCTTATTCAGTCCATGGGTGAATACTTTCTCTTCTCTTGAAGGGAACATGAGCTGGGGTTTTCTGTGGTCTGTAGCCTTATTTCACCAGGTATTTGGAGCAAACTTTGTTGAAGCCATTAGAAATTCTCTTGGCAGAGGCAGCTTTCAAAGGAAAAAATAGTAAATTAGCCATTACAATGGATTTTACTCCTCTTAGAAAGAAAAAAGTGTATCAAATATGTAGTTGCTCCTAGAATGGGATAAACAGACTTCTAAACTACGTGACATAGACCTAGGTTTTCCTAAATAGCTGCTTGCAAATATAAATTTCCAAGGAAAATAACATAAGCTATCTTTTTGCACTTCTCCCTTTGCATTATTATTTATTTTAATAATGGTTTCATATTTTTTGTGTTTTTTGAATATCTTATGTTAGGCTGCTTCTTTAGGAAATATTTGTATGTTCCCAAAGCCCAAATATAGATATTTCTTTAACTCTAGAAGTGCATATGATAAAAATACATTGGTCTAAAACTTTATTTAAAAAAACCACAAAAACAACAAAACAAACACAAACCCAAAACAAAACAAAAACTCACCAACAAACAAACAAAAACCCCCAACACTTTTGTGCTTGTACTTTAAAAACCTGTCACACAGTTAACAACTACTTATTTTTTTTCAATTATTCTAAAAGCAAATCACCATTATGTCAGAACCAAACCAAGATATTTCAACCAAAAATTGTGTTTGAAGTGAGGGTTGGGGGCTTTTTGTTCATTTGCTTGTTTTTGACCACTGTTTCTCAGCTATGAAATGTCAAATGCACTTTCAGGATGGCTTACTTAGATTTCAGATTTGAAAAAACATTTTAAAATTAATATATTTCATTCTTGCTGTCTAAGAGCAGCACTATGATGTTATGTGTTTGCTGGTGAGAAGATGTGGGAAATATCTGTTCTCTCTCTGTCTTTAGAAGAGAAAAATGTGGTGGTTGCCTAGGAGGAGCATTTAAAAAGTCTTTAACTGAAACAGTTTTCCCAGACACTTGCTCATTCTCAGTCTCATTTTTTTTTTATTTTCTTCTTTTTTAAATTTTCAAATCTAAATTTTTTGTTTGATCATGTCAGAATGCATTATTTTAGACTTAGACTTCTAAATTAATGATCACCCTCAAAGCAGGGTAATTCCCTGTTAACAATATCACTTATTTTTTTTTAATCGCTTCTCAAATTTGCCAGTAAAGATTTCTTCTGTTTTATTTGGGTTGTGGATTAACATGTTAAATCATGTCAGACTAAGAACTGGTCTCAGGTGGATCACAAGAAAAACAGCCCTAGTTATCTCCTGATGAACAGCTACCTTTTTAAAACCTAACAGGGAATCAATTTCTAATCTCTCTAACACACTCTCTGTAAGTTCCAGTAAATGCACATTTTGGATAAAGAAGTCATACACAGTTAAATTGCATGTCTTGGAGAAATCAAAATATACTGTTCCAATACAGATACAGTTCTTGAACAGAGCTGTCATACTGTCAAAACAAAAGATTTATTTAAGGAAATCTGTTTTCCAGAGAACTGTGCTGCCTGACAGCTTTTTTGGCTGATTTTTTTGGTATCTTGCCAAATTAACACATCAGCATATGTCAATCCAATTTATAGCTGTAGTCAGCTAATAGGAAATGAAGTCTGTATCATTCCTTAATTTCTGAGGATCAGATGTGTCCAAAGGAAGAAAAAATAAACTGAAAACAAGCCAAAAGTAATACACATGCTATTCACATGCTTTTCCACTCAGAGCCAGAGTATCGAAAGATACTTCCATGTGAATTCCTGCATGTTGGATTATCTATGGAAGAGCGGTTTATGCAATGCAAGGCTGGAGCCCAGGCAGATATATGATGGACAAATGTACCTGTCAAAGGTTACAGAGAAGTATATTTGGGGAAACAGTTTAACTTATGTTCTTTCTGAGTAGAATGGCCACTAAAAATCCTCTCTGCATAAAGTTGGTATAACCACTGCTGACTGCTCATTTTGCACAGATTATCTTAGTTGTCCTATAAAAATGCCAGGATTAGCTGGAAAAGGAGATGGAGAAAACACCCAAACTCTGCAGGCTCCTCCAGGGGCCTGGCAGCTGCACAAAGGCTGCTCAGGAACCTGGAGGATGCAGGGACTTTGCCCACACAGCATCCTTGTGTGTAATGTTTTGCTGTTTGTGCTGCTGTGGTAACGCGGTGGGAACGCGACCAGCAGCTGGAGGCGTGCAGCTCCCTGTGCAGCAGGATGGGCTCTGAGGGACAGTGGGTGGCTGGCCTGGGCTAACTCTGCAAGAAAGGGGAACAATGTTCAGGGAGAAAACAGCAGAACCAAGTTTAAAGCGGGCTCAGAGTATGTCTGCAGTATTGCTCAGCATACATGTCACATCTCAACAGCACCACGCACACATCTATGGCCCATTGTAGTCCTGGGTCCAGGAAGGTTTCTGACTCTCTTGATATTTATTTCTTCAATCACATCTGAAAGGTTTCTGCTGTACTGGATTCCTACGGGTTAGAGGCTCTATTGCACTGGCCACATAAGGCTGTTGGTAGTGAGGTGTCTACTTGTATTTCTCACCATACCATAGCATAACCTTGCCCATCAAAAATAAAACAAAAAAACCAAAACAAAAAAAAAACCCCACAAACCAATCCTGCTATCATATTTTTGGCTCAGTTATGCTGAGTTATTACCAAGATCTTCAAGCTGTATATCTGTGCATATCCTGAGATGCCCCAGTCTTTGTGGAGTTGAGTGAGTAATTCAAGTGTCATTTTGTACATACCCCTAACTAAGCCTATTGTAGGGAGACAAGTGTATTCTAAACATCCTCAGCTTTCAGGGACGTATTTCTCACCTTATTATGTCCAGTGACTCTTGCTTTTTGCTGCCAAAATGCAAAATTCCTCTTCTCTGCCCAAGCACTTCATAGTAGACTGAGTATTTACTTCAGAGGACTTGGAGATTTTCATTCCCTATTTGAACAGAGAATATTCAAACCTTTTCAGTCTCTTGAGACAAAGCCATGCCAGCAGCAGAGAAGCTACTCTGGTAATAGGCAGTCCTGCTTCAACCATGCCACCAGCCTGGTGCTGGTTACTCATTCCAAGCAGAGCTGGACAGGCCTGAGTTTTAGTTTCCCTGCTGGGACTTCTTTTTCTTGTCATGCACATTCAACCACCAGTGGTTAAAATACAGAAAACCAAGCACAGACAAGGGCCAGAAATCTGGATGTCCTCCTGCCAGGTGAGTGTCCTGAGCATGAGGAAACCTGACTCAGTTGCCTAATGTGCTCTTTCTCTTTATGGACTAGTGTTTCTTGAAATGTTTCCTGCACAGTTGCAGATGGAGGATGAGGAGCACATCCCTCCAGCCCACTCAGACTGACCTACTTTAGAGCTGCTAATGGCATAAGCTTGGAGAGGAGGAGGGTGGGCAGGAATAGCAGCCCCCTTCCCACACACACTGTGCAGCAAAAGCAAGGAGCCAAACTTAGGACATGCAATTCCCAGGTCACTGCTTTAGCAGCAGAGTCTCCTATGATTGTGTAGCAACTGTGGCAAAGAGGGAACATTAAAAAGCATAAGGCCTGCACAGTTCTCTGAAGGGAAGGAGAAAAAAAAGAAAAAGGAAAATAAATAAAGGGGGCAAAAAAGCCCAAAAAGTTATATTTTGGAAGGGATCCAGTTTGCAGATCCCAACCAAAAGCAAGTGTCTCCTTGCAGGTCTGACAGGTGAGTTTTAAGGTTTCTCTTCCCACACAGCCAGCTTTATTGGCTAGGTCTATGCAGGTACATGCTAAGCTGCTTGGGGTTGTTATTGCAAGCTCCTAACACTCTTTGTGCACTTTATAGATCTATTGCTCAGGATTAGGACTCTGCTCAAAGGCCTGAGATCTTAAATACGGGGTATTACACCAACTTAATGCTGAGTCACCAAAGCCCTTTATTGAATCTGGCCCCAGTGCATTTTTCAGGCTTATTTGCAGAGCAGCAGGTATTATTACTAGGAATAACTGGGTTAATAACAGGGCCTCCTAGAGAGAAAGCAATTTGTAACACCTCTGATGCTTTGACTGAAACATGTTCATTATCCCCATTCCGAGTTATGTAATAGGGAGAACAATATAAAAAAAAAAAAAAAAAAACTTTATGCAGAAATCTCTGCAGTGACTGCTGCTTGTATAGGGCCACTGTATCCTGTTTGCTCAGACTTACATGGTTACAGTTCCCTGGAACATCCTCAGCAGGATGTCCCTTGAGTTTTGATAGCTGGGCATAGGTTGAAAAAATAAATACTAAAAACACAGAAAGCAAACAAACAAACAAAAAGAAACAAAACACAAAAAATTCCCCAAACAACAAAACAAACAAAAAAACCCCCAACAACTGAAAAAAAAAAACCCAACCCAGACAAAAAGACATTTATCTTCACTGTGGACAGACAATTGTTACACACTTGAAGTCTGACAGATGTGGTTTTTCTGGCAAGTGGGTGAGAAAAAAGCAATATCTTGAATCATGTTAGGGAGAAGGGTGAATCTTCATTTTGAGAGAAAAAGATCTGAAAACTTTCAAAGTTGTCCTTAGCAGCTTACATGCAACATATGGTCCTTCCTGAGCTTTTGACTGTTCCCAATGTGGGACTCTGCCAAATGAAAGTTAAACAAAAGCTACCCTTACAAAAATATTTAGGAAGCCCTGTTTTAGAAGTGAGTGCACATGTTGGCTGTGACTCAGAGCACACCCACACACTGGGTAGATAGATTAGCATCTAAACCACTAGGCAAGTTCCAATTCTTGCTCAGAAGGTCAAAAAAGCCTGGGAAATGTCCATTGCTCCCTTTCTCCTCAGAACAATTATTTTTTTCCAGATTACAAAGTCATTTTGGATGGCACTGAAACAGTGAAGTCAACTGATTTATTGTCATAAACAATTGTGTTCCAAGTTGGGAACCTATTTTGTAATTTCTGGATGAAAGAATAAAGTAGAGATCAAAAAAAAAAAAAGGAAAAAAGAAAAGGAAAAAAAACATAACGAAATCCCCAACACTCCAAAAGCCAAACCGTTTCCTTTATATTGGTTTCTTTTAACATTTGTTTTTGTTGCACAGAAACCAATGGGATTCATAAAATATTTTCTAGGGAGGTACATATTAATTGAAGAGAGATGAAAGCCAAAAGCATCCTTGATAATGTTTTGCCTAGAACTGAAAAATGTCAAATCTGATATAGTTAGTTTTCTTTTTTTATATTTTTTTATTTGGTGTCATGAGATCACAACAGCTCAAAAAGCAAGACTGCCCTCTGCATTTCACGTGGCTTCCACATTTGGTAGCTGGCCTATTTCCAAGACACCTGTGACTGAAGTCCCTGCAGCCCCTTTGGTGTTGTTAGGAAGGCAATGGATGCCCACCTTCCCTGCCCTTCTTCCCACCCTGAGGAGACACAGGGATGAAGCTGGGGTACAGCTAATAGCACTAGGAACATTTATTAGGCTAGAAATTAAGTTGTCCTGAAATTTGAGTTATCTCCTAACCAGGAAAGAAAAAACGACCATCAAAAATTTTCCCTAGTGATGAATGTTTTATGGATTATGGTTAAAAAGCTTTTAGTATAGCACTAGAAGTTGTGGGTTGTCCTGAAAACCAAGGTCTAGTCTGTTCTAGAAACCTCAGACATTCATGCAACCTAAAACATGAATAAGAATATTTGTGACATCAAAGTAAAGAAAATAAACTTCTAGAGATGACAAAAAAATGTGAACAAGAGAGAGGCAGAAGTAAAGTCAGAACTAAAAACAACTTACAGATTTCCAGCCATCTTGCATCAGATATCAAATCTGATTGCAAAGGGAAGCTGGCTAGTTAGGTACTTCTTGTGACATCAGGCATTCTAAGATAGCTCCAGGCTTTTTTGTCTGTGCTCCATTCTGTACTTTTACTGTTGTGGCTGAGATAATGAGAAGGAAAATAATATATGGTGGGCGTGGAGAGAGACAGCAGAGTCTGAGTAGAAAAAAACACTTCTTCCTTTTTCTTTTTAATAATAATGGAGAAAAAAGGGTCAGAAAAACACAGTGATGTGAGTTTCAGTAATATAGAAACAGCCTGGAGCTGTATTCACTGTTGCAGCCTTGCCATGGAGGAAATACAACAGCTCTACAAGATGTATGGCATTATTAATATTTCAGCTATACAGGCAAAGCAGAGATTAGTTAAATCTTTATTAATAGTTAATCCCTTGCAAAACCAGGGGCGGAAATACTAACTCACCTTGATGACTTGTGGTTTGGATTTCTTTTCCCCCAGTGTGGTTTTTCACTGAGCTGCCTGTTCTCTGTGATTCAGAGACAAAGGGCCCTGTGATCCCCCTAGAGAATCTTTTCCCAACATTAAAACCAGCAGGAATGAGAAAAAGGAAAAATAGATGGCATGAACGAGATGGCTTTTCTATTTTCATTCCTCCCACTGATTTCTGTGTAAGAGGTAGTCCAAGAAATCTGACAATACAGAAGTGTCTAGAACCAGTGTTCAGTAAAACCTGCTTTTCTTCTGCATTTGCAGTGCCATTTCAACAAGTTAGATCATGTTCCCTCTTCCAGAGTAACCATCACGTGTTCAACAGTGAGGATGCTCTTGCCAAAACGTTTTTCTTATCAGGATTATTCTTTTGCATGATAAAATATCAAAGACTCTGTGTGATTAATTTTTTGAACTTTGCCTGTTAATAAATACAGAATTCCCTCTGGCCTTACAAATGTTTTCCAGCAACTCTTTAAGCGGAAGTTTTGAAGTTTATCAGAACTATTTGGGATGCTATTCTTACTTGGATTTTTCTTCTTTATTGAAAAATGTAAAACAACCACCTTTCATAAAGAATATTTTTCATTTGCATTCATGTCATGACACAACACAGGCTGCCAGCACCTGCGTCCCTCTTGTTTTGTAACTATCTGAGATGACAGGAAGCTGATGGCCCTTAAGTCTTTTTTAATAGCTAGTACTCATGGCTTCTGTGACAGAAAAACCAGAAAAGCCTATGGAAACTATGGTTCTGCTCTGCCATTTTGGATTTTTTGTATGTTGTGAGATGTCTCAGGCAAGTTGTCTTCCTTCCCCATCTCAGTATCATAGTTTGCTGCTTCCACTCAGTTTTTCTTCCTTTGCAATATCAGCTTCCCCTCACTGATGATCAGAGAGGGCTCTGCCCCTGGCCATGGGTGAAGACCTTGGATGAGGACTGATGGCCAGCTGTGTAGATATCTGCCCTTCCCCCAGGGAGGCCAGAATGCTGTATTGGGTTTGTGTGGTGAGGTTTTGGTAGCTGGAGAGGGGGCTACAGGCATGGATTCTGTGAGAAGTTGCTAGAAAATTGCCCCATGTCTGATGGAGCCAGTGCCACCTGGCTCCAAAATGGACCCACTGCTGGCCAAGGCTGAGCCCATCAGGAATAGTGCAGAACTTCTGGGATAACATATTTAAGAAGGGGAAAGCTTACTGTACAAAGGCAACTGCAGCCAGAGAGAGGAGTGAGAATATGTGGGAGGAACAGCCCTGCAGACCCAAGGTCGGTGGAGATGGAAGGGCAGGAGGTGCTCCAGGCACTGGAGCCATGGTTCCCCTGCAGCCTGTGGCACAGACCATGGTGAGGCAGCTGTGCCTCTGCAGCCCGTGGAGGAGCACAGTGGAGCAGAGATCCACCTGAAGCACACGGAGGAGCCCACACCAGAGCAGGTGGATGTACCTGAAGGACCCCATGGGAAGCCCATGTTGGAGCAGGCTCCTGGCAGGACCTGTGGCCCTGTGGAGAGAGGAGTCTACATGGGAGAGGGCTGCTGTCAGGACTTGTGACCCATGGGGGACCCACAGTGCAGCAGCCTGTTCCTGAAGGACTATGTCCTGGGGAGGGACTCATTTGCTTTAATGAGCACTTGGTTTCTAGTCACAGTCAGCCTTCCACAGATGCCTTTTACCTCCAAAATGCTCCTGGTGGGGAAGAGTGCCAGGCTCTCCCACTGCCTGTGGACTCAGATGAAGGCTGCCAGGGCTCAATCCAAATGTATGTGCAAACAGGGTGTTTGTTACCTGCTGAACCTCAGGTAACACCTTCCTGCAGTCCTGCAGTTTTACTCAGACCACCTTGCTGGTGTGATTCCCTTCAACTCTCCCTGAAGAGCCCCACTGGTACTATGGTATTTATAGCTAAAGTGCTCTGGCCAATGCAGGAGAAAGATGAGCAGGTTTCTCCCAAAGTGTCTTCTTGAATGACCTTCTGTAGCTTGAATTCACCTGCCCCACACGACAGCATGCAGAGGAGCACTCCTTGGGAGCAAAGTGAGGCCACCATATCTGTTCCCCTGGTCAGACCAGACCTAAGGGAAAACTTGTGGAGAGCTGTCAAGTTGCTATACCACAGGCATGTCAGGAAAGAGTGGGAGAATGTACAGGCTCCCAGTGGCAGAGTGGACAACTGTTTCCAGCTTCCAGAGGGACAATTAATTGAATACCACTGTCATTAGCTTTACTGCTGTTGGATCTTTTTTCTGCTGTGTAAAGGTGGAGCGTGGAGCAGCAGCAGCAACTGCCAGACAGCAATCATCTATCCCAGCTCTATCTGGGAATATATAACATATATGTGCAAAGTGAAATATTAATTTTCAGCTCTACAAAGGGAGAGAATTAGGTGTGGTGTCCATAACAGAAAAAAATAATTTTAGCAATCTAAACTGTACTCCTATTAACATTGGAGTTAACATGCCATTTTCTTAATTGTATTTGATACCATTGAACTTGAACTGTTTGTTTTTTTTAACAATAACTTTTATTGTTATTGTGGTATTATTGCTTGAATTTTTAATGAGGCAAATGAAACAGTATTCATCAGTTTAATTTCTCTGAAGTATTTTATTGATTCTAGGATATTAACAAAAAATTATATAAAAGAAATATCTGAGACATGAAGCAGAGCAGATTAGCAGTAATCGAGTTCATGCTTATCATCTTTACAACCTCATAGGCACATGTGGTTCTTTGTAAGCAAATATAATGACATTCCTGTGCTTTTTCTGTACTAGGCAATAATCTATCAGCTGACTCATTCTGCCAACTTGATTTTCTATCCTCAGATAATCTAATATTGAAAACCTGGAAAGATGCACCAGACTGGTTACTGTGATGAGTAAGCAAACAGCATGTACCTCAGGCTTCAGTGGAAAGGCAGGGCTGTATTTCAATCTCAGACTCACAATTCGGTATTTTCATACTACATATTTTCTAAAGACTTCCACCAAACCTCCTAACAGGTTAAATCTTGCTTAGCCAAGGGAGGAAAACAGATCTGTGAGATGTTGTTTGAATCAAGTATGCCCCTGTATCTACCAAGAGCATGTCAGCACTGTAACAAAACTCTTGCAAATTCTTCCTGCTGCCCCCATAGCCATAGTTCTTTCCTAAACTGGGGTGCAGGTGTTTACAAAACACCTGAGTGTTGATTCCTAACAGAGTGATAAGAAAGAGAAAGAAAGCTAAAAACTGACAGCAGACTGCATCTACTTGGCAAGTTCTGTGTGCCTGAAGAAAAGATAGTTATTAAATTGGTCTTGATATACCAGCTTCTTCCCTTTGTATGCTAGCTTACTCCCCCCTGAAAGATGTTTGCACCCTTTTCTGCTGTTACTTGTCTGCATGGAATGAATCTGCTGTATTCTGTGCCAGAAAAAATGAGTTAAACTGAAATCTGATTCATTAAACTGGAATCTTGAGAGAAGAAGCTTCCTGGCAAAGAGGACTCCTCTCCTCTTTACTCTGGTTAGTACTGATGATTCTTCTGGAAAGAAATACTTAATAAATAACAAACTATAGAAATAAAGATACCTTGGTGTAGGAGATGTTACCATCACCCTCAGGGCACAGAGGCAGCACAGCCTGCCTGTGCTAATTGAAACAGGGCAATTCCTAACCCTGCAGTCCATGTGACTCTGGGTACATGGAAAATTTGTCTTTATAAGGACATGGCAAATTCCTTCCTTGTTTCTACTGCCACTGGAAGATCTGTGTCCAATATGGGTGTAGTGATTTTCCTGAATCTGAGCCACAAGACATCTGCTGGAGGACTAAAAGGAGGAGAAATTCTGCGAGTAATTCATGGTGGCAGCTCTCACAGGGCTCTGGGTTCTCTGCTGTGGGAGGGGACCAGGCAAGGCCAGCAGCTGGAGCCCAGCCCAGCTCAGCAATACCACCTTCAAAACAGCCTGGGCTGCTGTTCCTCACCTCTTCAGGGTTTCATCTGCACACCACCCCACCTCCTGCCCACCATGTGCTCTCCCCATCCCACAGTGGAGGTGCTCATGGCTGGAGACCCCTCCTCTGGTGTTCCATGCATGGGAGGACCAGCTCAAGGCTTGGGCTCCCATCTGAGTCTCTGCAAAGACAGGGTCAGGCCACTGGCTCTGTGCCAGCTTCAGAAAAGCTTTGATAATATCCAGTACCTCCAGAAATTGTCCTTGTGAGTTTCCTCGTTGCCTTCAACAAAATACCTGTAGGCCATGTGTAGGTGGGTGTAGGACATATTAAGGAATCAGGATTTCTTTTGGTGTAATCTGCTGTCAGCCAGGCACTGTAAAATGCATGGAGTTGCATAGGTACTTCGATGTCATCAGCTTAGCCAAAAAAAAGGCTCCTGTTTTAAAAGCAAACAACAGGCAGCTGGCTGTGCAGTAGTTACAAATTGGAAATGACTAGCAGCTTTTAAAAGAAAGTCCATCATATCTGAAAAGTACCTAAGAAAGAAGGGGAAAGAGCAGATAAAGCAAACAGGACAGGTGAAAGATACTACTTTCATTTTCTGGTAGTATGCCAATTTGCAATTGCTGGATATTAGCACGGTGAAAGGTGTGAATTACAATGACAAAAGAGTCATTAGGCCAATTTTCAAAAAATATTCTCAAACTTTGCCTTGTTTCTGATGTAATATAGTCTCATTTTAGATCTATGTTTATGTTAACATAAACGAATTAACCTTCTTGGTAATTGCAGACCAGTTTATCCTGCTTTTGCTCACTATGAGGGAATACTGTCATGGGGCAATTTTTACAGAGCACTCAATACACCTTGGCTGTTTTTGATGCCTTGCACAGGCAATCACATCATCACCTGTCTCTGTAGTGACCCTCTAATCCCTCTGATTAGTACACACAGACAGCAAACCTGGGTAAGAACTACTTACAGTGGACAGTTTTGTTTTGAAGAGAAAACAGTGAGGTGGGAACTCACTTTTTTGGGATGCTCCAAAAAAAGTCTTGTTTCCTCTGTCAATCTTTCAAAGACTGTTTTTCCAATTTTGGGTTTTTTGCTTTTTAAATGGCTTTGGGCTTTACACTACATTTCCCTCAGGCTTTCAGTGCAACCTGTATTTTTTTAAACCCTACTTTCAACCCTTCTCAAGTGTGATATTCATTCTTCCTCTGCCTTGGGCTGTATGACCCCCTAGTGCAATCACTCCTAGTGTGATCCCAGTATTGCCATACCTTCCCTGTCTAGCTCATGGCAAAGCCCAGCTGCACTTGGAAATTTAAGGCCACTCTTATGGAAGATATACAAGTGATTAACTAATAACATGTGAAGAGTTTTTTTAAAACATGGCTGATTCTTCTATTCACAGTCATAATACATTATAAAAAAGGATGAAATGGGTCCAGTGTTCTATCTCTGAATACTTCTTGAAAGCACATTTGTTCTTTTCAACCTAGATCTTCATCACTGTCTGTGAGCAATGTTCTGTGTGATGGGGAGGCTTTTTCTTCTCTTTCAGGGCCTGCCTTTTTGCTCTTCAAATTTCTCCATAATTCTCACAGCTCATTCAGCCTCAGTAGGTTTCTAGATTCAATAACAATAGTTTGGACTCTATTTCTTCTTTTCATTTTTTTTTCACTGTGATCAAATGTGGAAAGAAAACATCCTTTTAGACCATTCCTAGCTGAAGGCAATTTCTGAATATTTGTCTTCCCTACTGTTTCTTCAGAGCCTTATCCTTGTCTCTATTTTGCTGTTTCTTGTTTATTTAAAACTTTTGGATTACCTTTATGTATTCAGCCATTCATCACACAGATCATGTGAGTTCCCCAACACTGTTAATGAGCTGATTTGTAAGTGGTGGGACCACAATGAGAAATTCTGGTGCAAATTCTCCCATGTTTAATAAGATTTTTATTTGTTCTTATACCCCTAATGGTCTATTAATAGTGTTTCTTTTCCATCTTCACTTACAAGCCTACTTTGCTGAGACTGTAAGAATTGTAGACATTCTGACACATTTCACCAAAACTAGATTCAAAACTTTTTGGGGGTGTGGGAAGAGAGAAGGAGTACAGGCAAGCAGAGACACACTGAGAGAATGATAATGTAATCCTTATTTTCTTAGGACACTAGGCCAAAGTGTATCACAGACAATGTTTTTGTCCTCCACAATATTCCAAAATAAAAATTTAGTTAATCTGAATAAAAGCTCACAATTTGAGTTTAATGAGAACATTTCAATGAATAAAAAAAAAAAAGTGGGGTTTTTTTCATTCTTTTCACATCATATGAAATCTCTCAACTAATTTCTTTCTTTACTGGCCAAGATTCAAAAAAAGTACTTAAATGAAAAGCAGGGAAATACAAATCTTTGTCATATGTAAGTAATGGGATCACTTCTTGTTTTCTGATTATGATGACAAAGGCCATAGCTCTTCTCTTCCTCCGTATTTTCAATGCAAAACCATTCTGTGTGTTGCTCTTTCTAACCAATGATGCAATTCTGCTGTTAGGATGGAAAGCTCCATGGCTTTCCCAAGTAGGGGATCATACCACAGGTTTGGTGTTTTCCTTCTTTCTTTCTGTTTTTGGGCTTCAATTAAAGCTGGTGAAAATTATACTTTTCCTTTTTATTGGGAACCCAAAGATTCTGAGTAAGGACAAATAGAGAAAAAAATGTTCTAAATGTTCCACAGTGCCAGAACAAAAAATCCTGAAACACAAAAGACAAAACCCACCAAAAAACCCCCCAACCCCCCCCACATGGAAACACAAAAAAAAAAAACCAAACAAAAAAACCCCACAACAAAAACCCCCTGAAACAATCAAAAAAAGTTTTGGAAACAGTTAAAATCTTTTGTTTAGGAATAAAATTGAGTTTGAAAATTCACTTTCCATGGCTGCCACATGACTTTTAAGATCCAATGAGAGGAGGAACCAGCTGTGAGATAAGTCTGGAAACCTCTGAATCAACAGGATTTGAGGCTTTCCAGCCTTATATTGCAGAATCTAAAGCTAAGGTTCAGTGAATATAAAACCTCAGGGCTACCTGCCCCTTGTTTCTGCAGTAGAAACATTGGGGATTATTTTTCACTCAACGTGGCAATGCTGTGCAGGAACCTGACTGAAAAACCCACAAGTAATTACAAGCATTACAAGATGTGGGAGCACCAGAGCCCACTGAGTGTCTTCTCAGGATGTCTTATTTCCTTGTTCTTTAACAGTTACATTTTGGAGAACCATTTTAGGACTCAGAAATGGAATTTTCCAGTAAAAATATTTTGTTGGAAAATCTCATGACCCTGATTTCTGCTGCATTTATTAGATAGGTTCATTCTGAGACAGAGGACTTTGGGAACAAATAGGTTGTAAATGTGGTGGACTTGCAGAGGGCAGAGGATTTACTACTTAGACATCTTGAGGTTGCACTACAATGGGTGCTGTCCTGCAGGGTGCTATGACTACATCTTGTGTATTATACAGGTTTAGCCACATTTTTGTGAGCTATTATTAATGCTGAGTTGCAGCATACGCCTTTGGAAGCAGTACAGTCAATGCATACCTGCTTACAGGGAGAAACAAAAAAGCCTCAAATTTCCTCTTGGCTGGCTCCTTCCTCCTCCACCCAACTCAGTCCGTGCCATTCAAAAACAGAAGTTGAAATCAAGTAATTTTCTATTGTTGGAAAAACAGTCATAAGAAAACCCACATCCCTTGTTGTAAAGGCATTGGAAGGTTGTGGAACAGGTAAATTTGAGGACTGCTTCTTTTTAGATTGTTTGCAAATGTGTCATGTCCATTTTTTGCCCTCACCTACTATTATTTTAGCAGTGGTAGCAGGAATGGGCACCTTAGCCACTTTCTAATCAAATTAGCCATGCTTCCTCCCACTCAGATGGAAGTCTAGTTGGATTTTCCAGCTTGGATTTATGCCCTGTGGACATGAGTTCAGAGGCACTTTACCCACTCTCACAGCTTTAGTTGGCTTGTTGCTGAGGTTTAAGTTCTGTGGTAGTTGTCGGTGATACTTTTGCATAGCTGCACAAAGATGGATTAACTACTGTACCAAAAAAACCCGAGCTATTTAACTCAGCTGAGATGATCAGACTTGTTATTAAATGCAGAAATCAGAAGCAGAGAACAGGATAACTGAGACTGGCAGGTTAGCAAGGAGAATGACTGAAGAATTTGGATTTGGCTCATTTTATTCTCAGGTGAAGCCACGTGGCTTTTGAAATATCCATAGAATAGGCAGGTGTCGAACTGCAGTTCCCTTCTGTGCAGAAACTTGGATGGTTCAGGTGCTCTGCTGGGATTTATCAGTACAGCTCCAGTTATTTCAGTGGTGATTTGATACTTCACAATAACTAAGGAGTTTTGCCTAAGGTATGTTTCATCTCACAGTCTTAATTGTGCAGACAGAAAAGATTATTTTTCAGGACGTTTTTATAATCCGAAGACTAATTTTGGCTTTACTCTGGTATAACCAAGAAGAAAAAAAAATCAGATTTTCTTTTTAAGATGCTTGTGTTTTAATAGCTTTTTATCTATCTCTGTACCAAAGTTGTGCTGATTTCCAGCTTCATTAATTAATTGGTGCCATGAGTGTTTCATCTGTAAAAGATTAATTTTCTAATATTCCCTTGGGAAATGGTCCTTCTTAAACCACTAGGTACTTAAAGCCACCTTCCTGTCTGAGATGGATTCACTTTGGGAAAAAACCCTGCATAATAAAAAATTATTTTTTGATTTTTTATTAATTCACAATTTTCTAATATGCTTGAAACTCATTAGGATGCAAGACTTCATTTATTAGAATATCCTTGAGCAGGAGCAATTGCAGTAAGATTCACATCATTAAAGACAAATGTAATCCTTACAGTATCGACCTACTGTTCACAGTGAAGAACTTCATTAACCAATTTTAGTTTGAGGCAGAACCCTGGAAAAGCAAAAAAACAACAACAACAAACAAAAACAAAGAAAAAAAAAGAAACAAAAAACAAAAACAAAAACAAAAAAACAAAAAAAAACAAAAAACAAACAAACAAACAAAAAAAAACATAATCTCAAAGTGAAGGTTACTAACTTTCTTTTGTCCTTTCTTTCCCAGTGGCTTTGCCACTAGGTTTTCCTTCCACGTATCATATAAGATGAAGCCACTTAAATTATCACTGGCTTCAATAAAGTTTTCATGCGTTATATTAGCTGTACATCCAATCTAAGTTGTGGCTTTACCTTTGGGACCATTGGTAATGTTGCAGTTGTCACTGAATTGGTGTTGGATTCATTATGTAAAAAAATATATCTATTTTTAAAAGAAAGAATAGCTGTTCTTTTAAGGCTACCCTACTATTTCACATAAATTCATCTCGTGGATCAAAGCATATAGAAAATGTAAAAGCTGAAGATGTGTTCTGCCCCCTCCCTTCCCTCTTTTCCTGGAGAAATGCTGGAGGTTTCAGAGCTATCATGCCCTGGAGTGCACTTCATACACCCTTTTCCACTTGTTGCCTCCAGCACCAGGGCCCAGGCAGGTGCAGAGCAGGAGGAAGAAACTACAAGCTTCCTTGATAGTTGGCCCTGCAAATGTTTATACCTTTAGAAATGTCCTTTTTCTTCCAGGACTGGGTCTGATACAGGGCTAAATGCCAGTTTACTGCTGCTTGAGCCATCAGTTTTTATGCTCCAGTTGTCTTAGAGATGAAAAGGCCACGGGGTTACAGTATCTCTGTATGGCACCTAAATCATCATTCTCCTCCAAAGAGACTCTTCAGATTCACATAAATTACTGCTTAGAAACAAGTGTAAATCTTTAGGAGACCCACCCAAGGCTGAAGAGAATGTGTCCCTGATACACAGGATTGGGCAAGTCCACACCAAGCCATAGCTTCCAGTCACCATCAGGAGTGCCCACAAGCCTGTGTGTGAAGTAGCAGCCCAGCATTCAGTGATGCTCTACCTTCCCTAGTGTATTTCCAGTGGACAGGGTACAGTTTAGCCAGGCAGAGAGGCAATTCTCCAGTGACCAGCCTTCCCCAGGGTGATATTTCACGGAATCTCAGAATGGTTGTTGAGATTGGGAGGGACCACAGTGGGTCATTTGGTCCAGTCTCCATGCTCAAGCACATTGCACAGGATTGCATCCACATGGTTTGTGAGTATCTCCAGTGAGGTAGACCCCACACCCTCTCTGGGCACCCCATTGCAGTGCTCAGTCACCCACACAGTAAAGAAGTTCCTCCTTGTATTCAGGTGGAATTTCCTGAGTGTCATTTTCTGCCCACTGCCTCTTGTCTTATTGCTCAGCACTGCTGAGAAGAGCCTGGAACCATCTGCTTCAGATACTTACAGATACTAATTGCCTCCAGTTTTTGTTTTTCTTAAGGTCATGTAGGAATCCAGTTACGCAACTGCACACTGTGAACATTTCTTTACCAATACAAATATCAGCATATTACTGAAAGTTGTGCATGAAAAATACAATTATAAATGAAATCATACCCTGATTAATTTTGAAGGTCCAACTTCCACAGCAGTAGTTTTGAAATTTGTTATCACAAGGTGCTGGACATTTTGTTTACTGCTGTGATTGAAAGATATTTAGCACCATAACACACTAGGAAAAGTTAAAGCCCTTGAAATGAACTTTCACGTAATCTCATCAGGCCATATATTGGGGTGAGGAGATAAAAGATCCTGTCTTTTGATCCTGAAACATAGTCAGAGAGCATTACAGCCTTATAAGTTTAGGGAACCCAGTGTATGATGTTCTTGTGGATTTCCCTTTCAGCTAAGCACAAAAACATTGAGGTTCAGGAAGGCTCTAAGAGAAAAGGAGAGGTGAAGGACACAATGTTGTGATGGCATTTTCCTTCAAGCATGCAGTCCCAAAAAGGCCATGACATTTACACCTCGTGCTCCTTTCTGAACTTAATAGACTCTGCTAATGGAGCTCCCTGTGACTCGCAAGATTTATTTATCCCGAGAAGCATTATACATTCAATGCTTACTGTAGTTCTGTTTTGGATAGTGTGACTATTAGTATTTCAGCTTTACAAAGAGTTGTATGCAAATGATGAGATATATAGGAGTGTATTGTTCTACATGTGTGCAGGGCAGCTCACTGCCCAGGCACCAGTCCCCAGGCCAGTGGGAAGGCAGGGATCATCACAGAGGCACAGCCATCCCAGCAGTGCTTGGCATTGGATTTCAACATGGCTGTGGCCAACAAGGGTCCCAGTCTATTGCTGGTTGATAGCAATAACTGGGAGCAGAGGAAGGATGCTCAGTTTTGTCTCTGGAGATCATAGCTATTCAGAGGCTGGCACTTACTTCCCAGTACTAGGTTATCTGCAGCATGACTCTCTAGATGACACTGTGGATAAAAATGTCACAGCTCAGGGCAGCCAGGGCTGGCTGCATCCATGCAGGTCACTCAGAGCTCAATTACAGAGGCAGCTGCAATAAGCACAGTGCAGCCAGGCCAGCCAGCACACCCTGGCACCTCACTGGGTCTGCAAGCACAGTGAGAGCAAGCAGAGCTGGTCACCCCTACCATGGGCAGTGCTTGCTACAGCCAGGGAAAGCAAGAGGCTAAACCCAGACATAGATTTTTTTTTTTTTTTTTTTTTTTTTTTTTTTTTTTTTTTTTGTTGCTGTTGGAAGCAACTACAATGCAAATCTTACCATAAAACCACCATGGCAACTGTATGAGCTGGTCAAAACTGAAGTTAGAATTTGCTTTCCCTCACCTTCTCTGGTATCAGAATGGAATAATACACTTTCAGCCTGTGATAATGTTTCCTATGTTATTTTTTCCATATAATAATGCACTAACATTCATTAATTTTCTTAAAGAATGGAATGTTTGCTTCCTTCCTGCATTTGGCATTAGCTAATGACGTGCTAGCAAATGTTAACTGAATTCTCAAAGATCTGTTCTTTCGTTTTTCTAATTAAGGTTTAATGCAGCCAAATGCATGTGGGGAAAATCTTTTTCCTATGTTGGAAACAAATGGAAGATTCAGCATCAAATAAATGTTAATTTCAAAACTGTTAGTTGCTAAAAATAGGAGTAATTACTGTTACCTCAGAATAAACTGGAAGATCATCAAATTGATCTTGAGCCTAAAATTTAGAAGTCAGTGGGGTAGCAACCTTCAAACTGCTCATTAAAGCATGTTTAAAACCCATATTAAACTAATGCAACACAACTCAGTTGAAAATTTGTGCATATATTTACCATGTTCCCATTCATTATCTTAGGGAAAGGTGAAAATAAAACTAGAAAATATCTGCAAGTGTTAAAAGTATTTGATCAAGTGTCTTGGTATGCTTTGCTGATCCAGCTATGTTTCATTAAATGTCACAAAAATATTAATTTTACTTGTCTGTGATGATTTTATTGCTCAGTGATGAAGAAGTACTTCTTTATCCAGGGCCAGGGAGCTATGAAAGCTATGAAAGAAAATGTGGGATGTAGTCTCCCTCATTTTGCTGTAGTTAGATCTATGTAGTCCCTTTGCACTTTTAGCAATGTCAGGAAGAAGTTTGCTCTTACCTTCACTGAAGAAATGGATTGGACCCTAAGCCCCCACTCCAGCAAGTTCTTATGCACACTGACAGCTCCATCAAGGAGCAAAATGGTTATCACAGTAGGAAATGCCAAGGAGAGGTCCAAGGACTGAGTTGGCATTTGGGGAAAGCTAGGAATCTAGCTCTTGGCTAGAAAAATGACAGCCATGGACACTGGCTATAGGCACGTAGGACAGCTCCAGAAGTAAGTCATAAGCAGTTATAACTAGCAGGTCTCAAAGTTTCTGCTCTCAGCTTATACAGGAACTGATGTTTGTTTGTTTGTTTGTTTGCTTGTTTTAAAAATATGCCTCATTTAGATCTAGTATTTGAACCCCCTCAGGGTTGCAGGGGAGGTAAATCCTCAGACCTACCAGCAAAGTAGATGGAATGACAGCTGGCCTTGCAATCTCTGTGCACGTGGTGCTGTACAGCACTGTCCAAACCCCGGTGATCTATATGTGAGCATGAGCTGCTCTTTTTCCATAGACTCTTTGTATGTACAAAGAGTAGTGAGATAGAGACAGGATTATTTTGTGTATAACTTCCTGTTATGACCATATGTTTCCAAAAATATTGCTATCATTGTGGCATTCCTGAGAGTGGAGAGGGTCATTATTTCATGAGATGACCCAGAACTGGTATCTGAGCTACAGTACTGAATAATTTAGGCAAGATTACCACTGTAGCTAGAAAACTTAAATTAAGACTTTACAGCTTTCTGGAGAAGTCTACCAAATTCCACCTGCACACAGGTGGAATTTCTATCACTGCCTGTGATAGAAATTATAGTAGCATTGCTCATGTCCAAAGGGAGGTGAAATCCTCCCTATGATAAGCTTGTGTATGCAGTTAGGGTGTATCTGTAATTATAGGCAATGAGAAACAGCGTGGTTTGCTCAATACACCTCCTCCCATCGTGACAGACACACACAAGACCACGCCACATGACGGAGTGGTCACACTCTTATTCCTCTCTCTTTCAGAGCAATTGGCTCCCCTCTCTGATGTTAACTCATCTCCTCTGTTCAGTCTCAGTTTTGAGCTCTACTGGCTGCTGAACAGCCAAGGACCTCCAGCAGCCAACATGTCTCTGAAGCCCTCATCTTAATTGACATTTCTTCCTCTCTGCAGAAAATCTAATTTGATCCACATTGTAAGGCTGAAACACTTAAAAAAGTGTATCATCGTAACAAAGATAAGTAGGAAAAGAGAAGCAGAGTTTTTGGGAGCATCCTTGGGAAATGGCAAGCTGCTTTATGAAAAGAAAAAGATGAAACTTTTGAAAATGACATTGAAAAAGAACTGTGCAGTGGGAGGGTTGCAATACACATCAGAAAGAATTTGAGAGAGGAAAAATGGAGTTACAGAATGAGATCCTTAGATAGGGGATTTGTATTTTGTGTTTAACTATTTTGGCTATTACTGCACATGATTTCAGTGTCAACACACCAGAAACCACAGGAGCATCAGCAACAACAAACTCTCAGTTCAGTATACCAGGGCTAATACAGCTGGGAATTCCACTGTTTTCTTTACAGCTAATGTCACATAGTTTAAAACAAAAACAAAAAACCACCCAAATCAAAACCCCTTCATTTCCAGAAGTCGTAAATTGTTATTACCATGCTGCAACCTAGTGTAAACAGGTTCCTGGCCCATGACTAAGGCTGGTCGGCTGCCCTGCAATGCAAACAGCAGCGTGGATATCTTCCAAAGGCGTTGTTGGATGCAGAAAAGGCTCTGCTTGCTTAGAGTTCCAGACTTCCAGTTTACAGTTTCTTGCTTGATTGAAAGCTTCAGGTCTGGGGCATTTCTACAGAGAGCTTGAGTGCTGCAGATCTGGAGCTTTATAAAAACTGCTTTGCTCGGGAGAGAGGAAGCTGCGGGATTGCCGGGGACTCCCAGGTCCGGGTTCACCTAAAGGGCACACCTCCAGCACACGATGGAATGCGGCTCCCCGGAGGTGCAAGCCCGTGTAAGTACCACCCAGGGCGAAGAGAGCAGCACGGGCAGGATCGGCCCTTTCAGCAGCAGTGGCGTTTTTCCTCTCCTTCCCCTGCGCCCCGCCCTGCCCCGCTCCCCGCGGGGGAAGCGCAGACGGGCCGCGGGCACCAGAGGGCGGCACAGGACTAGTGCAGGACAGCGCCAGCATCTTCCCCCGGCACAGGACTTGTGCAGGACAGCGCCAGCCTCTTCCCCCGGCACAGGACTTGTGCAGGACAGCGCCAGCATCTTCCCCCGGCACAGGACTAGTGCAGGACAGCGCCAGCATCTTCCCCCGGCACAGGACTAGTGCAGGACAGCGCCAGCATCTTCCCCCGGCACAGGACTTGTGCAGGACAGCGCCAGCATCTTCCCCCGGCACAGGACTTGTGCAGGACAGCGCCAGCATCTTCCCCCGGCACAGGACTAGTGCAGGACAGCGCCAGCATCTTCCCCCGGCACAGGACTAGTGCAGGACAGCGCCAGCATCTTCCCCCGGCACAGGACTTGTGCAGGACAGCGCCAGCATCTTCCCCCGGCACAGGACTTGTGCAGGACAGCGCCAGCATCTTCCCCCGGCACAGGACTAGTGCAGGACAGCGCCAGCATCTTCCCCCGGCACAGGACTAGTGCAGGACAGCGCCAGCATCTTCCCCCGGCACAGGACTTGTGCAGGACAGCGCCAGCATCTTCCCCCGGCACAGGACTTGTGCAGGACAGCGCCAGCATCTTCCCCCGGCACAGGACTAGTGCAGGACAGCGCCAGCATCTTCCCCCGGCACAGGACTAGTGCAGGACAGCGCCAGCATCTTCCCCCGGCACAGGACTTGTGCAGGACAGCGCCAGCCTCTTCCCCCGGCACAGGACTTGTGCAGGACAGCGCCAGCATCTTCCCCCGGCACAGGACTAGTGCAGGACAGCGCCAGCATCTTCCCCCGGCACAGGACTAGTGCAGGACAGCGCCAGCATCTTCCCCCGGCACAGGACTTGTGCAGGACAGCGCCAGCGTCTTCCCCCGGCACAGGACTTGTGCAGGACAGCGCCAGCGTCTTCCCCCGGCACAGCGGGGGGAAACAGCCTTACGGTTATGCTGGTGGATTAGTTCTTTCCAGCTTAAAAGCTAATTTTATGTTTATGTCATTCTCTCTTCCCTTTTTAGAGGGGGAAAAAAAAAGGAAGCAAAACCTGCAGCAACAATTCCATAGCCTTATGAACTCTCAGAAGTGCTAGGACTAGGGGTTTTTATTATTTTGTTTTCTTTGGGGTTTTTTGTTTTGTGGTTTTTTTTTCCCCTCAGCTCTTTCTACGAATGATCACTTTGTTTGTGACTTTCTTTTAGTAACTTGAGGCCACCTTCATGGGCTTTACTCTTGTGATCCAACTGATCTCAGCTCTCTGATTTGTGAAGAATTTATTGGCTGTGGATAGTCAGAGTGTTTGTTGAATGTATGTTGCAGACATACATTCCTTTGAAGGCAGTGTAAGTGTGAAGGGTTTATGTGAATTACACTTCCTGCAGGTTTGTCACCAGAGTTGCTCCTGACTCATCCATGAGATACCCACCTGCAAAGCAGCACTCCTCTCCCACAACCAACATATTCATGCACAGAATTACTCACAGATATGTGTCTACTCTTGTTCACACCCTCTCTTCAGTTCGAGTGTTGACTTTGTTCAACAGATATTTCCTTTTGTATCCAAAGTGAGATTGTGCTGTTCTTTACTTGTAGTGTTAGAAAGAGAGCAGGGCTGAGCAGGAGCTTTATGCTGTTCTTTTCAATCATCAAGCACTGTAAATGACCTATTAAAATTCCCACAATGTAGGCAGAAATGGAAGAGATGCATTTTCTATTTAGAAAGATGCAACAGACATTGCTGGTATGCACTGCAGAGATTCTATCACCAAGCACGGCATGCTTGGCCTATCAGTTCATCTAATGAAATTGGACTTCTCTCTACAAAGTCTTCTTTCTTGAGTTTTATGCTTCAGGATCCAATAGAAACCTGTAAATTTTGTGGCTACCTTGGACAGTGTATCCATTTGACTGGATGCCACTGGAAGTAATGCCTGAATTATATTGTCTTCTCTGTGCCTCAAGTATGCAGACCATTATTTTTCAGCATGGACATTTGCTATAAGTACTAGTTGTGAATTTAAATAAAATTCCATGATTCCATCATAAGAAAGGTATTTTTGGCCTCCAAGAAAGCAGTTTATACTGACTCATCAGTGTGGCTGGCTAGCCAAGCATAGCTTTATTCCTTACCCTTTAGTTAACATACTGAGAAGGCAAATAGCTACAGAAAGACAGGGAAAATATAGACTGATACAAACCTAGAAAGAAAAGGTTGGCAGAAATCCACAGTATTTTTGTCTGTTAAAGACTAGTGGGTTTCTTGGCTCAAACTCTTTCAAAACCACTCAGGACACCATGGGATTTTTTCATTTTAGGTTTTTGTCTTAGATCTTCATGAGTTTGTGTCATTATAGGAAATGCCATACTACAATTTTACACAGGTTTCCTAGTTTGTTTGGTTTTTTCTAATTTACATACATTTCTGGTAATTTCCATCAGTTTTTCAGGGTACTGAAAACATAGACAGCAGTTAAAAAAAAAAAAGTTTCTTTAGCCATTTAACTGAATGTAAATTGAACTAGGAGACCACACCTAGATTGCCGCCAAATGAATTAATGCAACAAGAAATGAAAGTAGTGCTTTTAGGTTGTGCCTCAATACAATTCTGCCATTATGTAGAAACGGTATCTTGAATTTTAAATGTTCCCAACTTCTATTAAGATGATAGAGTTTCATTTATATTGGAAATATAAAGTAAAATCACAGCCTCTCTAGGGCAAAGGAGAAGAGCTGGTGGGAAGACAGCTTTATGTTTGGGAGCAGGGGACTAGGCCTCTAAAGCACCATTCCTTCGATTAGGCTTGCAACATGGATCTTTTTAGTAGGCCCTAGAAATTAGGACAAATTAGTTTCATGTAGTTTTACTTCAATTTCTTCATATTACTGAGAGGTCTTCAAACTGGGGCAGAGTCAGATAAAACATCTCTCCTCTGAGATGGCTAATAATAGTGGTTTAAGGGACTTGTTTCTGAACCTCACTCCCAGTCACCAGAAAAAGCATTCTTTAAATATAATCTATTTGCTCATTCTCAGCTAAATGTATGACCGAAAGTGTTTTCCTCCCTTCCATATGCTCAAAAACTCCAATGTTGAAGTTTCAGAATGGAAAGTTCTATTTGGTTGATCATACCATCTTATATTAATTATAAAGTCATTTCCATTCAGCAAAAAACCCCTAGAATTACATCTGAACCCCACTCATCTATGGGCCAAATTTTTCTTTTCAAGTTATTTATTTTTCAAGACATTTCCTCATGTTGCATTTCTGCAAATGATAAAATAAATAAAAGACATAGTGTGTGAGCAGGTAGGGTCCTTCGCCTGGATTTTAAAGTGGACTAAATCATAAATCTGTCTTCTGTGTAAAGGAAGATTTTTTGCACTACCAGAAAACAGAACTGTTGACTGTTTTAAAAAGTAGTTTGTACCATTATGAAACAGAAAGTCCTAGTTTCTCAGGCAGTCAGCATCATAGAAATTTTTGCTGTGACTCAACTTTACCAAGTAATTTGAGTTCATGCTCAATTTATTTTGTTGCATTAATCTTTTTCAAGTTGTCTTCAGAAGTGACTGACAGGCAATGCTTTCCAGTGATTAGATCCCTGGTGTCACTTTCTAAGTCTAAACTCTCGTTTTATTCCTGAAATACAATCTGAAGGAGTGGCTTTAAGATATTGAAAAAACATGCTCCATAGAAAACTTCTTACACAATTGGGCTGATATTGGTTTTTATTTCCTGGATTTCATTTCTCTCCTGTGATATGTAGAGTTACAAAGCAGTTTTATCTGATANCTCTTTTCACTGAAAATATAAAGGCAATAAAATGATGGTTCCTTAGTTAATTTTTAAAACTAGCCCTTAAGCTTACAAGTGCTTAGAAATATGTTTTAACATCATGCATATGAGCAGTCCTCTTCAGTTTCCATAAGACTCTTTATGGGCACAGAATAAAGCACCTGGGCATGTGCAGTTTAGAGTCTCTAAGTATATAATGTGTTTTTTTAATATCCATTCAATACAAAGATATTAGTTTTGTCACTGGGGGGGCTTCTTATTCCCACTCTCTATTAGAATAGAAATATATAAGATTTAAAAGAGACTAAAACAATTATTGATTGTTAATATATACCAACATCTGCCTGACTGAAAATTTTAATGAAAATCAATCTTCATATTTTATACCCTTGGCAAAATATAATTTTCAGCATGAAATATTGTATTGAAACAAGTTTTCTTTGTTACACAAAATGCACAAGATATTTCAAAAGTATTTACCATCATATGAAAATGTATAAATTTTGCTCCAGTATTATATAGATTACCACTATCAATTTCTTCAAATAATTCTTTAACAAAATTTACCAAGCTCCTTTTAATAAGTCCATTAAAAAATTAAGCTATACTATTTTACTTAAAACTCTTTTTCTAAGTCTTAACTATAAAAAGTTAATAACTAGTTCTGAACATTTGCATGCCTTTGATGTGAAAATCTGTGCTAGTTCCATTAATATTTAGGCAGTTGGTACTGAGGGTATCAACCAAACTTTTGCATGAAGTTTGGCATTGCAAAGCTAATGTCAACAGCATTCTACATTCAGTATCCCACAAAATAGTTTAAGTACTAAATACTCCTATTCTAGCATGGACTACAAATCTTATTTAATTCTACACTAAGTTATGAATGTTATGAAAGTGAGTTATTTGAAACTTCATGCCTTTAAAAATACTAGATTTTCATTATTATATGTCTAAACATATAACACACATATCTTCCATGGTGGCAATTATCTCAGTGTGTGGAAGAGGCACTAAGATATTTAACTGCAAGGGATACCTGGACAGACCTGTGAAACCCCTAAAAGGCATGCACAGGTTACAGACGAAAGGATGCATTGCCCTCTCTGCCACAAATCTCCAAAGACTCCCAGACAAATGTGACTTGCAGGAAATGCCGATGTTGTTGTTAGGACTCATCACACAAATAAGCACGGGGAGATCACAAGCTCTTCAGCATTTGCTTCAGGCCTGCTATATCTCTCCCATTTCTTTGAGCTGCACTTCCCGAATTTCACAATAGATGAGAGAAAAGATTTTTATGGATTTGTGGTCTATAACCCTAATGCTGGTTGTCAGCACAGTTGCCAAGGTTGAATTTATCGAACTTGCTAACTCAAAGAAACTCTTGCATGTAACAGTTGTCTTGGTATTGACAGGCAGAATTCAGCCAGACCTGCACCCTCTCGCATATAATATTTTTATATTTCCATTCTACTTTTATCTACTTTTTTATCTTTTATCTTCTACCTTTACATATATGTTTTCAAGGTGAGGTTATATACACACCAGATGATCTGAATAGCAACACAGGACAAGTTAAATTCAGGTACAGTTAAAATATTCTCTCTTAATTACTTCTTTGGTGTCATTATAATCAATGAAAACTGTTCCATTAACAAGCTACCAGAGAGCATATAAACAGTTTGTGCTAAACTAGGGATTGAAGGACAGTTTAAACTCTGAGCTCTACTGCTGTGACAGGATGAGCTTGGGCAATGCTGCACAGCAGTCTCCCATGCCAAAGGGCAAACCCTGTGCTCTCATCCTGTGCTCACTCCTAAGAGTAAGCCAATTCATTCAAGCTGTAGACAGGAGAAAGGCTGGCTGGACTGGGTTCCTAATAGCTCTTAAATACCAGAGGCCTTTTGTGGTTTCATATCAGTAAATGATGCCAAAATTTCCAGGGAGAGAAAGCTGCTGTTTGTTTTATTTATTCTGAGAAATACATAATTGTTTAAGTTTGTCTCTACAGGCATTTGCAGCAGAGCAGCAATGAAGTTCATTCTTCTTTTCTCTTTAGAGAAATATGCATATGTGATGCAGGAGAGGGGGAATGGGGAAAAAATAGGTTACCTTTTTTATCATTATTTTGAAGTTTCCTTTCACTTTTTCAAATATGCAAAGAAAATCCCTTGAAGTTATGTGACATATTTTTGCATATAAGCACTCGGAAGCTTCTTATAGCAATATATGGTCCCTTAAACCCACAAACCTTTTAGCAGTCTATCTGAATTACTTTTTCACTTCATGCAAATTGTGACTGAAATTAGAAATGACCTTCAGAGACAGCACTGCAAATGATAGGAAGAACATTTGCAATATAGTCTCTGGGTTTATATTTCCAAAGGACCTTGTAAAATTCTTCGCTTCCTTGCCCATACAGTTTTGGTGGCCAGCAAACCAGAGGTCATTATGTTTGTTTTACCTCTCTAATGACTATGCTTTGCCAGACATGTGTCTGTAAGATACATCACAGTTCTTTAAAAACAAATTGTGTCATGTAGGAAAAAAATAGTTTAAAATCATTGTGTCAAAGGCTATTTCTGTTCCCAGCTGTTAAAATTCTAGCACGACTTTGCTATTTTCTTTGCCTTTAGAAAGCTGCTGATCTTATATTAGTAAGTAAGCCTAACTTTACAATAGGAACAAATGATGGAATACAGTGAAATCAATAGTAACAGTGTTAAAATAAATATTGTGCAGAAAAATAAATGTTACTATTTATGAATCAGGAAAGGTCACAGGCTATAGAAAATAATGGGCGCATTTATCTGAACTACTGTATTGGAGTCAAACTGAAAGCTCTCTGATCTGAGTCACCCTTTTGCAAATGCTTCTCTGTTATATTGCTTATAATGGAAACAACTTGTGTAGCCTTTGCCTTTTTTGTAGTGAGGCATAGCTGTAGGACCCCATCATATAGCCCTCACTCCCCTTTAATTCAAGTGGAGTCTTGTTTGATGATAAAGCTATTGCAGCGCAGAACTATATTTAAAACTCAGTGACTCATTCATCTTATGCCCTTTTTTGGAGTCATTAGTGGATCATATAACTCTATATATTTCATTCAAATTTGCATTTATATTCCTTACCTATAATTGTAGGTATTTTGCACCAAATAATTTTCTGACCAGAAAAGCAGTCACTAAACCCACTGTGAGCAACCACTGCCACCTCCCCTTCCCCTCCTCACCCCTACTACCACTTTATTTTGTGGTCTGTTCTTTGACAATTTTTTAACAGAGTCTAATCTGAAATTTACAGATAGCAGCATACCAGGTTACAGCAGTGTTTGGTGTGTGCTACTTGGAGCTATTAACTCATAAAGAAAGGCTTGGAGGAGAAGCATCAGGAATTATTTGCATAAAGGTCAAATATCCAACTCTTATCAGCTTAATTTGTTTCCTTCCATACTTACAGTCTTTCGGCAACTAGAAAATTTCTAAAATTCTTTTGCTTTGCCATTTCCATCCAGTAAAGAAGTTACTATCATTTTTCTTTTCCTTTTTGAATAGATATGAAAACTTAAGGTTTGTTTCAATAACAAACACATCAGTTTATACAGAATCTTATCATGCTAAAACATCTTTATGGACAAGCATCAGCAATGACATCAGCTCTGCTTTGAAAACAGTTTTTGTTAGCTATCAGGCTTTACAGAGATGTAGTGCTGCCAGAGGAAATGTTGGTGATTATGTCATATTGTAATTCAAGAATTATAAAAATTCCACATGGAGTGGAAGGCAGGAAAGGAGGAACATGTGACAGTGCTATATATTTGTTTATTTATAGGGATGGTAGTCAATCAAGAGTGCACAAACCTTCACATCAGCAAACTAGCTCCACACAGGATCTACATGCATCTGAGCATCAAAAACTGCAGATCCCAGTGGAGATAGATGCCTAGTGGCATACAAAATCCTTGTTTTGTCCCTACCTTTCCTAATAAAATGGTAAAACACCTATATGTGGCCCTTTAAAACTCAGCATGTCCTCCTCCACCATCCTGAGGATTTCAGAGCCATTAGATGCCACTCTTACCACATGTCTAATCTAGAAATGCTGGCATTCATTTTTTGCTAGGAAAGTAGAAGATAATGATTAACTCTCTAACTAAAGCAATTCTAAAGATTGCTTAGGCTCCTGATCACTCAGGGGAAAACACGTCTCGCTCTGCTTGGGATAATTAGAAGTGAGAGCACTTGACTGCAGTGCTGGGACCTGGACAATAAATTTTGTTCCTATTTACTCTGGACAAGAATGATTCAATCTAAGTATCTAAAGTAGTGCCTAAGAGACTGTTTTCCTATTTTTGCCTTGCAAGGACATTAGCTTCACTGCAAATTCCATCACAAGGTGGTTCAGGGAGAAGAAAACTAAACACCATTGTCTGTATAGCTTTGTGCTGCTTCAAAGTCTTAACTTTTGAGAAACCATGTTGAACTTAAGAAATGGTTTTGTAACAAAGAGGAAGAAAATAAGGAGGTTATGTTTCTTCTCAGAAGTGGCAAATATTTTGACACAGTTCAGTAACCTCCAAAAAGATAGCTTTGTGACAAGGAATATGTAATATTCCAATATTAAATGAGATGTTGTAATTGAGGACTTTGCCAGAAGGTCAGACTTAAAAATCTGAATTATTTTAACACTTTTCAATTGGTCTCTTTCAATTCTTCTCTGTGTGTGTAATCTACAGAATGATGACAGTCTTTTCAGAGCATCAGATTATTTCTCATGAGAGTTAGTTCATAAGTATGGACAGCATGAAAAGTCAGGTACAACATGGGTATTTAGAAAGTCTAGGGTGGGATTTGGACTAAATCTAAAACTCCTGCTTTACAACCCTTAATGTTTACCAGACAACAAACTACAGACCTTGGGGTTGCACCTGGGGTTGGCAATGCACAGTCTCTGTCCCTTGAGTTCCACTCCTGACCACACTCATATTTGCAGTAACAAGGCTGTGAAACCACAGCTTGGATAATGCCTGGTCTTGATCAGAATCCAGAAATAAGGGATATAAATCCTACCTACACTCGAGAGCACACTTGTGGAAACAGATCCCAAGTGAACAGAGGTGCCTCTCTGGAGCACCTGAGGCAGAGATGCGAGATTTAACAGGTACCTGTGCAGGGAGCACTTCCAACTACTGACACTGGCATCTCTCTGCTGAATTCAGTGACCAAGCACTCCTGATTCAGTGTGCTGGCAGTTGTCCAACACATGAACTGGAAAACTTTCCCTACATGCTCTGCTGAAGCAGCCCAGGAACTGAATGTAGGATTTTACTCCAGAGCCAGGCATCTGGACGTTTCATGCTAAAACATTCAGCTTTTAAGTTCTTTGATACACACTGTTTTTTGTGCCTGTCACAGCAAATAGCACTAGATATATCTGAGACATGTTTGGAGGGCTTGTAGGAGGACAATCTCTCCAGCTGCTTTGTATCCTAAATATCTGGAGCAAAAGACCTCATAGTTACTGAAAGTTACTGAAAGTTCATAGTTAAATTTAGAACTTCTTCTCATCCCTCCAAAAAAAGGAACTCATTAGTATTTTCACTGTATAGGTTTTTAAAACATCAGCCTGTAAAATCAATTAGTCTAGTCAAGCTTTTGTCTTCCCCAGATTCCAGACCTAATTCTTTATGTCTTCTCCCCTTAGGTACATTATAACCCAATGTGCTACTGTACTGAATTATGCTGAATACAAAAATGCTGAGGCATTTGCACATTTCATTAAGAACCTCTTAATAGAAGCATAGTTAAGATTTCATTTTTTGCATTGATTGTAACCTTTAGAAAAAAGCTGTTCTATTAGTCATCTCCTGAAGCATAGTTTCCTTGTCATGGACTGGGGAGTGGGTGGGAAGAGAGACCTGGGTTTTTTTGGCGGAGTTTTTTTTTCCCCATTTCTGAGTGTTAATGAACACCATTGTATGGTAACACAGGCAAAAGGGAACAGTTTTTGTTCTGTTCATACAGGACACCAAGTAACACAGAAGCACTACTATCACTAATTGGCCTGTGTGCCATCTGTTGGAAGGTGCTTTTGATTTTCATAATGGTCACAGCAGTACCACAGGCAATGCAGCAGAAACAGTTACCCAGTTAAACACCCTGGGTAGAAGTGGTTCCCAAAAAACTTGCAAGTGCAGAGCTCTGCCTTTTTAAAAAAGAAGTCTGATTGCAATAGTTGTGTATATAACAACAAATTGTGAGACTGATCCAGCCTCTCTTAAGTAGAGTGATTTTATAAGATACCAGGCAGTGGCAAGACACAGGATGACAGTCAAATCTGTCATACCCTGCAAAGAAAATCAGAAGAGCAAAATAAGCTTTAGGTTTTTTTTCCTTTAGGGATATCTCAAGTCTCATCATTAAGGCTTGTTTAGCATTAGATTGCTAAATTCAGAACAGTACTTCTCAAGGAACCAGGACAGTGACATGTTAGGTTTAAAGACTTTTATTCCACCTTGTTTATATACCTGTGAATCAGGAAAAGAAAAAAAGAGTAGGCACTTACTCAATATGAGACTAAAAATAATGCATTGCAGCATATAATATTCTGGGTTGACTTAAATATCACACTTTTCAAGAGTGTATGTAGTGCTACTTTACTTATTTTGGCCTGCAGCACAGTGTCTGTACTAAAGCTTGTATGCTCACCCCCCACTTTAAAGCTGACAGAACCAGTACAAAATTAAAAAGGACAGCCTGATCAACAACATTCCCCACCCACATCATGCAAATCAATCAACCAGAACAACAAGAAAAGTGCCCAACACTCCCTAAAGGCTCAATTCCATATCTTTTAAGCTTCAATTAAAGCAGCTTTCTTCAATGCTCCATCTCAAATTCAAATGATGCAGAACTTAAAATGGACTCCCGTTTTACTTCAGGGAGTGGTAATTTTGAAAGGAATGAAATATGTCTTACAGAAAATTAGCATAGTACCATGTTGCTTCTCTTGTGCAGCTATATTACATATATATGCTGGGTTGATTTAAATATGATTCATTTAAATATGCTTTTCATGGTTAATTGCTAGATGTAAAACATTTGCAAATTTTAGACAAAACAGAAATTATTTGACACTTCTTTCCTATGAATCATACTTTTTGAGATTAAAAAAGATATGTCCTGGAGTGGGGAAATACTGTTATAGGTGAATGAAAAAACATTATGTGAGTTCCAGCAATATGTCTCCCTCTTTCATAATTTACAATCATTATATACTACTAATAAGAGGGAACCTTTGAGTGGCCATAAGGAGCAGTAAAGGAAGACTATGCCAAAACAATAATTTGAGGTGAACACTTGTCAGTAACAGGAGGGCCAATATTAATGTAAATACATATTCAGTATACTACTGATGAGATAATCAAAGTAGATATAAAAATGATTACTTAATTTTTTTTATACATGTACACACAAAGTAATTTCCTAGCTACATGTTTTAATATATTGAAGTTTAAATGGCTGAGTTGATTGTACTTTCACTGTTTCCCTTAGAAATACTTTTTTACAGCCTGGTACAACTTTCAGTGTTTAGGTGTAAGTGCAGAACTGTAGGCACATCCCCATCGTGAAATTTTTTCCAGCACCCTTCCACTCTGTTTAACCAATATTTCACGATACACATTTCATGAATCAGCACATGACTTGCTTCATACATGCTTGTAAGTAAATGTAAGCACTTTCAGAAATGTCATCCAAAGTGTGGGAGGAGGACAATATCCATGAAGACTGTGCAAGCACATAAATTACTTTGGCCAGACGATTTACTGCCTAACTGCTGGGAACATTCACTGCCTGTGTGTATTCACACTTCCAGTCTGTATTCACTTAAACTGGTGTTTTGTGATAATGCGAAAATACTTTAAACCACTTAAGGGTTTTTGATTTTTTTGAAAGTTCACAGTTGGTTTATGTTTTTACATGTCTTGTGAACTTGAGATAAGGATGATGATTACAACTTTAGTGTCTCTGGAAGTGGAGAGAAGTTTATTCTGTGCTTGTATATGCAGATCTATCTATAAGGCACAGTGACCACAGCTCAGATTGCCAAATATTTTTCTTATAGAGATCCTGTTTCTGTTACAACTGTGCCAGAATGTAATTATTTGGGATGAAGTTTCCCATCATGAGTTTCTGCCTCTGGCTGAACTGATCATAATTTTGCCTTTTCAAGAAGAATTAAGATAAGGAATTGCTAATTAAAACAATCACACAAACTCCCTATTTGTAGCTTTCTTTTGAGAAGCTTTAGCATGTCCATGATTCTGACAGTAAGGAGTTTTATTGACATGAAGGAATTCCTCCTAAATTTGGCTGATTAATTTCTGAAAATCTTTATGTGTGCGTGTGCACACATATTTTATGGAATCATAGAAGGGTTTGGGTTGGAAGGGATCTGGTTAAAGATCTTAAAGATTTGGTTCCAACCACCCTGCCATGGGCAGGGACACCTCCCACTAGACCAGGAGGCTCAGAGGTCCATCCACCCTGCCCTTTAACACTTCTTGGGATAGAACATCGACAGCTTTTTACAGTTGTGAACTTTTCCTTGAATCACTACTGGCTAACCTAACTGCAAAATTTATCTATATTAAAACTAACTACTCACAGTTTTTTTTCTTCATCTAGTTTTAATCAGTACCTGATCCCTGGCTAATCAGCTGCTCAAATTGCTCTCAGAAATGTTTGTTACCGTGACAGCACTTCTGGGTGATGCTGAGGAAATTACTCCAGCTGGATTTCTTCCCTCTGATCAGTAACTGAGCATTTTTTTTTCTGAGTAAACTGAGCAGAGGTTCAGGTTGTGATTTCTTTTTATTTAAAGAAGTGCTCAGATATGTGAATAAAAACACTCAGGAATTTAGTTGAAAAACTCTGTCCTAGATGTCTGCAGTGGACACTCAAGAGGATGAGAGCAGACATCCAGCCTGTAGGGGTGCAGGAAGGGTGAAGCAGCCATTGAAACATGCAGTGAATGGGAGATGATCCTGCGAAAAGATAGTTTGTTTGTAATAATGCCTCAGCCACAAAAGGTGAAAATAAGAGATACAACCTTTATCCTGTTTTTATGGGGTTNTTGGTTTGGTTTGGTTTGGTTTTTTTTGGGGGGTTGGGTTTTTTTGGGTTTTATTTTGTTTTTATGGGGATTGTTTTTTGTATGGTGTTTTTTTTATGGTGTTTTTTTTTTGTTGTTGGGGTTTTTTTGTTTGTTTGTTTTTTGTTTTTTGGGGGTTTTTTGTTTGTTTGTTTTTGGTTTTTTTTGGAGAGTAGTGGTTTTTCTTTTTAACTTGAGGTTGTTATTCTCATGGAATTAGTATCTTGTCCACATTTTTGCTCATGTGATAGGAAAATAAATTACACTAAATTAATTAATATTTATCTTATTTAGCATAACTTTAACAAGTAGGTGATGAGTAGAGGATTCACATAAAAAAGTGTTTGCTATAAGCTGATATCACATTTGGAGGGACAAATCATCTCTTGGTGAGAGACAGTACTTCCATGGTATCCCGTGTGTGGCAATCCTAGGTATTAAATTCTTTTTTCTCTTCCATGCTCTTAATCACTATAGGATTCTCTGCCTTTCCAAAAAGTCAAGGAATTTGGGAAAGTGCTTTCCCAGAGCAGAATTTTGGAGCTGAAAGTAATTGTGTGCAATAGAAAGCTGTGGTGTGTTCCCGTTAAATCTGAAACTCCCAATCAAAAGAAGGGAATATTCTTCTTCACTAGCATGACTGATAGCACTTGAAAAAATAAGTAATAGTTTTGAGTCAGGGGAAGACTGGGATGATGCATTTCCTTCGAGGACCAGCAGTAGAATTTCTGATGTTTGTAATAAAAGAGTTGTCTTCTGCACAGATTTGGACCCGAGTCCAGGAACTGTACCACTAAATCAAGAGCTTGATACACTCATATTTCATCTCTAAAGTCATCAGGCCTTGACTATGATTAATTGGAATGGATAGGCTGTCATGCCTCTGAAATAATGCTCCTACACTATTACATGGTGTATTTTTATATATTTATATATTACATGTGAAGGGCAAGGTGCAGTAACCTTCAATATGGGGAGCAGCAGCTTGGCCCTTGGTGGTGTGTTCACTTTGTGTATTTGTTATGTAGCACTGTTTTCGTGCATTCTCTCTAAAGGAAAAGATGATGACTGTTGCTTGCAAAGTACTTTGGAAAATGCCAAGTATCACTTTGAAGAAAATTTAACTTCCTTCAATGGGACACAAAGTGTTAGATGGGTCTAATCCTCGTTTATTAAGTAGGAAAGGTTCTAGTGGAAACACTCTGACCTAATGGGCTGATTTGGGATGCCAATGCTTTTTAACACTCTTACTGTTCCAGAGTTAAATAAGCTCACATTCTGAAGTAATGTTATAGAATTAACAAGTGAACTAATTCTCACTTTGAGTTTCAGAAACAGTTAAATAGAATGAAGCCCATCAATATTCTATTAGGATTTAAATGCATGGAAGATTAATTTTATGTACCTTTAATAAATGAGAGATTAGATCATTAGATGGCTTCCTCAAACATTTGGGGTAGATTACTTTTCAGGGTAGATATTAGTGAACACGAGCATAAGACAGAACCATTCAGAGAAGCCTGTAGGAAATCTGCAAAATCCTATGAATCAGCTGTGCTGAGCAGCAGTGGGCATTGTACCTGGTGGGAAAACCTGTGACATAGCTACGCTCCTCCCAGTACTCAAATTCAGATAGGCAGTACTGCATAGACGTGCTCAAGCTGGTTCCCATTCTTCTGCCTTCACCGGAGCTTCATGTTACTTTCCCTAAACTAGCCAAGAACATGGCATACCAAGAAATGGCTCACTAGAAGAGCAGTACAGATAAGCAGATGGCAAGAGCTAAGTTGTATTTTGGAATGCCCCATCTCCAGAGCAGACATATTTATACTGTTGTGTACTGCAGCACAGAGGTCCCTGAACTAAGCTCGGAAAGGCAATTTGGTATTTGAAACAGTACAGCCATGTCAAGGAATCTGATGTGCTTTTCTCGGGCTCGTCTCTGGGGTTTTTTTTCTGGATCTGGGTCACTTGCAGGGAGCTTCTGGTGCACTGGTTCACTCTCTCCCTGCTCCCACCCCTGCATTTGGGTTAACAGAGATGGCTGAAGGCAGGGGCCAAAACAGATCAGAACACCATCCAAGCTTCACACAGTTTTGGAGAGATTTTCTGAATACTTTAACCTGGACTGTTTCAATGATCTCATGTACAGTCGCATTAGCACAACTGTGCCACAAGGGCACAAGGACCAAGCACCTGGAAATTTCTTTGAAACTGGAGAAAACATGCCACGGGCTTGCTTGGCCATTGAGGTATTCTGCTTCAGTTAATTAGCGCTGCAGAAAGACTCAGCTAATTACCACGGTGTAGAGTTGCTCTGACACAGTTACTCCGCTTGCAGGACCTGAGCTAAGCGCAGTGCCCGGCGGGGAGCAGGGATGCGAGAGGGAAGCAGGAGGCACGACACGCATCCCCACGCCGTGGCCAGGCCTGGCCTCGTCCCGCGGGGGGAGGCGATCGGGCGGGCTGTGGGGACACTTCGCACCTCCTGTGTCGGCCCCCTCACTTCCCCAGGCGATGGCACGAGGGACACCCGGTTCCTCGTCCCCTGGCAGGGTCCGCCAGCCGGCGGTGTGCCAAACTCGTGTCAGCCTCTGCAGCCAGCCACTACAGCTCCTCGTGCCGCGCTGGCAGCGGGCACAGCCCGGGAGGAGCTGTGGGCAGGGAGGGACCCGGGCGGGACCGCGGGCACCACGGCCGTGAGGGAACAGGTGGCGGCGGGACAGTCCTGCGGGGTGGGAAGGGAGACGAGGGAACAGCCCCAGCCCCGCCATCCGCGGTGACCCCGCTGCCGTCCCCCTGAGGAACCGGCGGAAAGCGCCGAAGGGATCCGAGCGGAGCCGAGGCGGAGAGCAGCGGCGGGGCGGGCGGCGGACCCGGGCCGGGTCGCTCCCTCCGCTAGGGGGCGAGCGCGGGCGGCGGGCGCTC